>CM050326.1:26239449-26339449 GCA_027475135.1 Bactrocera correcta | reverse complement strand
CACTTCCTTTCGACGTTTTCAAGCCGTCGGTGTACCACTTGATTGTACTGTCCCTAAGCAGTTGCTCGAGAGCGGAGTCGCTCCATTCGGCCTTACTGCTGAAGGTAATCATAAACTTCCTACTGAAGTTTACCTTTTTTGTAATGATATCCCTGGGGAAAAGAGCTGGTGTTATGATGTCACTTAGTTTATTCATTTCGTTTGGGATGAGATTACCTTACCTTTGTCAAACCCTGGACCAGAGTGTGCTCGGCGACTTGACCAATTACTAGGTGTAGCGAGGTGAGTTCCGGCAAGACTACAAGTTCCACCGTCGGACATGTGCGCATGGCTTCTCTATCTCTCTGCCCCCAAGTGTTAGGTTCCTAAGGCCAGGCAGAGACTTGCGCCCCGTAAACGGGACGATGGTCGTGTTCAAGTGGGATTCCATTGCTGGTGAACAACACTATTAGATCGGACACGACGAGGCTCCAAAGCAGGGGAGATATCACTCTTGTCTGTGGGCCGCCCTTGTAGTGGCGAGACGAATACTGATATCTCCTACTGTGGTCTCAGCTCTCTCTCTCTATTCACCTGCGCACCGCTACCACCACATTCCTTTTTTCCTTAGACCTTATTTCGTGGTCAACGATTTTTGCCATCCTGTTTAGTAGAAAGGAATTCAGACTACCGGTCTTCCTTAATTGTCTCCGGAAAATGCGCACACAAGAGTGCCGTAGGCCTCTCCTTCGCACTGGTCGTATAAGCACCGTCCCATTTTTTTATCACTAGAGCTGTGCCGTCTTCCCCTTAGCCAGAGCCTTGTGCAGTCTTGCTACCGCTCGTATTGATGATACATTTTCACAGAAACTCCTAAAATTCTCCTCCCCTCTCTTTGTGCATAGAATGGGGCCACGTTGTCTATGGCACGCTCCTCAAACAGCGCCCGATCCTCAGGGGATATGGCATTCAGGAAATCAACGTTACGTTTAGCCTCTGAACACCCCTTACCTGCATCAGTGCCGCTGTTGTTTCCGTTGTCCCTTGTTGTCTGCGTTGGTCTTTGCCTAGTCGTGGTTAATTTTTATTTTGTCGTTGTTCATCTTTTTCGTACGCCCCTTGGCTCAACGCGGTGAGTTATCGGGTCTACTTTTCTATTGGAGAACTAGGGGATCCGCCACGCCAGAGCCTCTTGACGTGGTAAGGCCACAGTTACTCCCCAATACGACCGGTGTTGGGAAGGCTCCGTTAAAATACAGCCGAATTTACCTCCTGGCTGCAAATTATCCAATGGGCACGGGAGTCGCATAACACCTTGGATTAGGAGGTGGTAGCTCTTGGCTACCGCACGCATGCGGCACCCGACATCCTGCCTGAGCAGTGCAAATCATCACCGGTTGTGGGATGCCAAGTATGCCTTGCGACTTAAGCCCCTACACAACGGTACGATGCCTACCATTCGCAGAGGAAACGCGAAAAAGAAATAAACGCAAAAGATTTGAACACGCCAAGGTTTTGGTCCGACCAGGGCTATGTTTGAAATTATAAACAGACTGTTTGATTTGTAAGATCAAACTTTTAAAATTAAAGAAGATGCTTTATATCCTTACCACTGGTGGGGGAAAAATAAAAATTTTATTTAAGCTGAGAAAACTATTTCATTCTACGTGAACTATGTTAGTCTGATTTTATTTAGAATTTTCACGTATTTATATATAATTTAAAGAACTATTTTAATATGTGTGTATGTTCATATGTATGTAGCATATTGTTTATGCTACATGGTACGGTATTATTTTCAAGTGCACATGTTGTGTGACCTTGGGTTTGTTTTAATGTGAGTACATTTACAGATAGTTGCTAAAATGTATTCTAAGAACCCATGGGTTATCATGTGCAAACATCTTATCCTTAGTAATGTTTGTGTTATTGTCTGTTGAATGCACGACAATGCATATTAAGTATGTTTATGTAAATTAATTACTTATTAATTACAAAGTCAAAAATAATAAATATTTTATGGTCAAAAACGACCTTTATTGCTTGAAATTAACAACTAACTAATTTTCAATTAAACATATTCTTAATATTGCTTAAATCTACTTGCGTCAGCACTTTTGGTTAACGTTCGCTTATACGGCGCATGGCGGATGTTGCTCTCAATTGTTTGTTTCTGGTTCGCTTATGCGGTGCATGGCGGATGTTGTTCCCAATTGTTTGTTTTTGCTGTCTAAACGTCTGGAATATTTCCTATTGGGAGATAATTGACGTCGGCAGTTATTGGTTTATTGGCAACATTTCTGGCGTTAACTTGTATTATGTATGTATGTATGTTCAATATATTTGAACATAAATATCTAATTTTAGTGGACTGTATCAATAGTAAGGTTTAACAATTGTAAAATATATAAAAGTTATCGCGGGTGAAAGCCGCCAACCGCCGGAAAAAGGTTGGGTTAAATAGGTTTTGGTCCAACGAGGGTTATTTTTATGAAGCGCAGCCGAAGGCCGCCAATGCAGAAAGAAGTTCTTTGCGAAAAACTAATAATGCGTAATTTATTTCCTGCCAATGGGGTATTATTTGTTTCCTTTTGGTCCTTTTGGTCTTTTTGTAAAATATGTAAAGTATGTATATAAGGTAACATTAAATTTTAGTTAGAATGTGACTCTTTTGTTTTTGTGTGAACAAAAAGAATTGAACACAAGTTTAATATTGAATAAAAGTTATTTTTGAATTATTTAATAAGTAATTTGGTATAAACGAATTGGTAAAGTGTTAGTGGATACAAACGTTAAAAATATAAGTGTAAAATTCATTATAAATCGCAAAAACGCACATTTTAAATAGTTAAATTTTTAAACTTTAAATGCAAATATCTCAAAAACCATAAGTCAGCGGCGCCTTTATATAGTTATATTTTTTCCTGATCTGGAGAACTTCCTCTATCCGTAAAATTTTTAAAATCTGAAATCGGGGCATGACATTCTAAAATTTCCCCAATAGATATCTTGGACGTACAATTTAACATATTTAATTATACTTGTAACAACACAATTCCTCTCGGTTGAAATAATTTAAATTTTTTACATAAACACATTTGTGCATGTGTGTAGATATAAGGTACAAATTCAAAAGCACACACAAATGCACAACATAAAACATAACTATTTTAAGTAATATACATTAATTAACTGCATTTCTTTAATTTTTAAAGGTGTTAATTTATAACTTGCCAGAATTGCATCTAATACTCAATAATATACAAATGCTTTAATGTAATATTTAATGTTTCAGTTCTACAAACAACATACAAACCACAATGCCTATTCTTCTTAGTTTTCCCGTTTTCTATATATAAAATTAAGGAAATTAATTATAAATTATATACATACATATTTATTGACGAAACCACTTATTATACATTATCTAACTATATCCATACACTGGTAGTCACATAATTAAGTTTCCATATTTATTATCTTCTAAGATAAAGATTTATTGAAAATTTAACGAATAAATTGTTTTCAATTCAACGTGCGACAAAAAATTAATTATATATCTTTTTTGACTTGGTCAACTAATTAAGGACACTTCAGATTTTTGGTTAGTATATTAAAATGAATACTAAAAAAATTAAAATTTATTATGAATTTACGTTTTCAGTATTTTGTCGGATAGCCTTTTGATTCAAGCACAGCTTTACATCTTCTAGGCAGACTACCGACCAAACGCTGACACTGTTTAGTTGATATGCCATATTTCCTTAACCGTTTTTAAAGTGTATCGAGGGTGAAATTCCTTGTTTGGCGGGCATCGAACAAATTGTTTGCCATCTGAACCAAACAAATTAAACTTTTATTCATCGCTCCACAGTATTTGTTTCCAAAAACCTAAGGGTTTTCCGATATTTAATACGACTCTTTAAGTTTTTGTTTGACACGTGCGGTTTTTTTCTTGCGAAGAAGACGTCTGATGGTTCGTGTTGATACATCGTTGATCAGTTTACCCTTTATCGTGCCGAGAATTTGCCTGGAATTTGAAAAAGGATTCGCCTTGCAAACTTTACAAATTACCCATCGTCCTTTGAAGTAGTTTTTCTGAGTCGTTTTTTCTTTTTTATTCCCTGTATTTCGGTAATGATTCAAAGCAATGTGAACCATTGGTTTTGAGCACAAAAGTTCCTTCGCAACGGCTCTAATGGACATTTTTTCCTTCACATACTTGTAAATAATCATTTTCCTCAGTTCTGGAGTACAACTCTTTTCTCGACCCATGGTGTCTTTAATTATGTGCCCAAGAATCAGCACATTCAAAATACAATAAATTCATGAAACCGCCGAATTTTAGTAAAATTAGGGTTACCAGATGTACTGATATACTGATTTTTCAATGAAGTGTACTGATTTTCGGCGCAAACGCCTTTTTTCGCAAATTTTTGAAAATTGGACATAATGCTAATTGTGAAAAATTTTCTCTCTCATCAATACCCAATGGAGTGATGAACGCAGTTGTCTCCTTGTTGAAAATGTTCGCAACATGATTGTCACTAAATATAATTATAAGAACATGTCATGCAACGATTTCCATAAGTATATAATGCATACTGAAAATGTTGATATGCTAAAAGCATTCGGCAGTGCCAAAAAATATGACCAAAAAAATGTACATTGTACGATGCTGAAAGATAATTAAATTCTACCTATTTGAGACGCTGGAATTTGTGATCTATCTGTACCCTGCTCTTTTTATTTCTACTTTTTTTGTTTTTTTGGTGGAGACGTACTGATTTTTCGCTGGACCGATCTGGTAACCCTAAGAAAAAGTGTCTAAATTTGTCACTCAAACTCGTGCTACATTTTTGTGCACAGTTATAACGCGTTATACCGTCTGTAGGCGAAAATTGAGTGCTAAAAACATTGACTGAAACGCGTGCTTTATTCAACTTTATTTTGCCCCTAATTATGTGGCCACCAGTGTATATATATAAAATAAATTTATATTCACATACATATATCACTGCAAGAAGGAGATAACATATTGCATAAATCATAAAAGGCAAATAATATATATGTATGTATATAGTATATATTTTTATGCGCTTTAACGTTGTAGATCAGTGGTCGGCAAAAGTTAAACCAGGAATCAAGAATAATGGGATGCCCAACTTATTCCAGTGTGAGAGCGCCTCAAAATAAGCGTTTTTTATAACATTTTCCATTGTGGCCAGATCGAACAAAATAAGAATTTTTGGGCATTTAAATTAAAATGCCCAATTGCACTTTCCACACCACCCAGGAGGTATGCAAAACGGTGCGTTACCGAAGTTAGTTTTGGGTGCTCGGTTTCCCTTTAGGCCTATATCACCCATTAAATATTTATTTACATAAAGTAACAAAACCATAACAATTCATTAATATATAACGAAAAAATAAACAAAACGATAAATGTATACATGTAACAATAAAAACAAAACAATAACAATTCATGTAAAAAATGTATAAAAATATCACAGTAATAACAAATTATTTACATAAGTATATACAAATGCCTACATTTACATCCCAAATTTTAATTTTCCTTAAAAAAAATTGCTTCCTTATTTTAGAGCCTCTTTATCTTAACTATTTACAAAATTTTTACTTTTTTATTTTCTTTCGTAAGATTAAGTTCGCTTATTGTAACCACTAAAAAATAAAAAAAAAATTGAAACCTATAGGTGTGAAACACACAAAATTTTATTTTTAAAGTTAGGGACAGAAAGGTCTTTATTTAAAAATTTCGTTAAAAAATATATTCTAATTCTAATAAAAAGGGCTAAAACTATTTTTGGGTCACAATTATCACAACACAAAAAGGGCCTAACATCTTTCATTTTATTAAAAAGAATATCTCCTAATCCTATTTTATGACAATTGCTGTCGAATTCTTCTAAAAATCTTGTTTCCAAAATTTTTACAAATGCAATAAAATCCTCAGGCGGCTTGACTAAGTTGCATTTGTCTATTTGATTTTGATGCATGAAGATGAATTCGTCCGAAGGAATTTCATCTCCTAAATATGGTAAAGGCAGGGAACATGTGTGCAGTTTGAAAATTTTTAAATAAAAATAGCCGCAAAAGTAGCTAAACGCATTTTCTTTCAAAAAATTAATTTCTAAACTGCTATCTAATGCGATTGATCCAACGAGAGAGTGTTCAGGCCGTGGTAAACCTTGAAAATCCTGCCAAGAAAGGTCATTCAATAGTGAATCATTACACACATTAAGTAGAACATTATTACTATGTTCCGAAATTACTGTAGCATCAGATTCTAAAGGCAGCTCACAGTTTCCTTTTGTTACGACGTTTACGTAACGTAAGCCCCACGATTTCCTAAACAAACTAGAGAACATATACGGCGTTACTCTAGTACCTCCTCTGCTTCGAATCTGCCCAAAAAAATGTTCTAAACTGTCTTGACATAGTCGTCTCGTCTTCAAGTACGGAAAACCTGAGTGTGACAAAAATCGCCACAATCGTCTTAAACTGTTAATATTATTTAACACCCACCCCTTTATAAAACTAAAATTATTGGTTGTGTTGCTTTCTAAATCGTCTACGACCCGAATAGTTTTTAAAACTTGTTCTGCCTCATTAAAAAACTCTAACTGTTCAGGGGAACCTACAAACACTTTTTTAGTGGGTACAACAGCCTCAACGAAACTGCTATTTAAAATATCAAATAATTTATTAAAAAACGAAACGAATTCCGCGGTATTAATAAAGCTCCTACTATTCGAGCTTAAGGCTCCCGAGCTATATAGGGAAAACATACCAGAAGCGACCGTATTGCTCAATACTTGAGACGCGAATTTAACCTTCATTTTTTGGAAGGTATTTGGATAAATATGAGCATCGGTTAATTTATGCGCACACCGATAACTCGACTTAGAGTCGGTTTCATAAAAATGAACAATATCCGACCAACTTACCCGACTATTTTTAAAGAAAACCGTATTTTTTAAATTTTGTAAACAGTTACGACTAC
The DNA here is from genome assembly GCA_027475135.1 of Bactrocera correcta. NCBI lineage: Eukaryota > Metazoa > Arthropoda > Insecta > Diptera > Tephritidae > Bactrocera > Bactrocera correcta. The sequence goes on along the minus strand of CM050326.1, from coordinate 26,332,443 downwards.
TTTTTATCAAATGGGGGCTATCGTAAAAAAAATACACTTCCTTGCAATTAACATTAAAAAAAGGCCGTGACGCTGAAACACCTAACAAATTAGCAAAATTCTGAAAATTGGAGCCCTGGTCGCAAACAAAATGGCAAGGAATTAGTCCTATATTTTGCATTTGGGTAATGGCTTCAAGAATGTATTTCTTGAGGACATCCCCTTTGCAGGAACCTTTTACGAAAAAATAAGCCAATGGGTGGGAACAAGGCTCTCCACCTATACCTTGCACCATTATAGTCATTGCAGTAGTTGCTAATCTAGAAGTGCGATTTTCATCGCCATAATCCTCAATACCTATCACCCTATCGAATTTCCTATCATACTGCAAATGACATTTCAGTGACATTTCATCACATGAAACCGGCACGAACTTTTGTTCGAAAGTGAATCCCCTACTCCTAATCTCTAACGATTTTATGCTACTTTGGGTGCAACCTGGGAAACGGGGCCAGTCTGTAACAAAGTTTTCCAAAGTACTTTCGGATGGGAAATCTAATTGGTGCTTTAAGTGCCGATAAGCAACTGGCGATAGAAAAAAAACACCCAAAGCCATCGTTTTTAAAAAATTGTCATATCGCCGACCATGGGTACGGCGATTACTATTTATAAAACTACTTCTAATGCAAGCACCTAACTGAGGAGGAACTTTACTACAAACTAAAGAAAGAGGGTCTGACTGTTCCCTAAATGAGCTATTCCTGAGCTGTTCCCTACATCTTTCTAACTTTGCGGCCATTTCAACTAACTGGGCCTTTAAACTCCTATTTTCCTGCTCTTTTTCTTCTAACTTTATTTTCAAAACCCTATTCTCCTCCCTCAATTTCTTCTTCCTGTCTGTACCTGCTGTCAGACCCCTACCTGTTTGCGCGGCCTTATCAAAATTATGAGATATATCCTCCTCAAAAATATGGAAGAGGCTCTAAAATTCCATCTTCTATCCCACTTTCATTATTTGGAAAAAGCTGTCTCGATGCATTGTGTGCATTTGAGACAGCTTCTTCAACTTGGGGAGCAAAATCCTCGAAGCCCAATAAAATTGTATTTTTTTCATCAAAATTTGGGACGTCAAATGTAGGCTCAACTTTTAAATTGATATCGGGAACGGCCCCCGAACGCAATCGCTTTTCAAGACGCATTTTCGCCGAAAAATGCCGCTCACAAGCAAAAATATGTTTAGGTGTTTCATCGGAAACACATAAACGGTTGAGCCAACATTTACGCCTATTAAAAGAAAAAAATAAAATACAAAAAGGTAAAAATTTAATTATAAAATATGTATAATAATAATAATAATAGTGCAAAAAGTGTATATTTTATGAATATTTAAAGTACGACTTTTTTATAACTATGATAAATATTCAATTATAAATCGTTACTTTAAAATAATTTATTTAATTAATTAACGGTAATGGCAATAAATTGACAGTTACGCTCTGAACAAGTAGAGCGCGACAGACTACAAGCGACATTTGTCAAATATTAAAATACACATGTTCTTAAGGACACAGTTATTGAGGCAGCTGCACGACTACATAACTGTGTCCATAAGAACGTGTGTATTTTAATATTTGACAGATGTCGTTTGCAAGCTGTCGCGCTCTACTTGTTCAGCACATCACATTTAAATTTAAACACGGAAATTAAATTTTATTATCCAAAATTACTATTTTTATTCCACAATCGAAACACTGATTTCCTCCAAATTTTTCACAAACTCACAAACACTTTTTGCACTATTTAATGTTTTTCACTCACCGTTCGAGGTCCGTTCCACTGTTCGGAAAACTAAATGTTGTTCCTCCCTCGTTGCAGCCAACAACACATTTCCTCCAACTGCTGGTTGTTTTCGGCATTTTATCTGCAAAATAAATAAAAAAGTATTAAATAAATGCAAGTTTATTTAATAAAAGTTAAATATACTCACATCCTTCAATTTACGTGCTCTTTCGCCTTCGCTATTCTTCGAACTAATGGCCGTTACAAGTGGAGACAAAAAAATGAAAAATGTCTCCATTCGAATAATAATTTGGCGGGATTTCAATCTGGCCGTCCCTCTTTTCCAATTGCTAAACGTCAAAACCTCCTCAATCCAGTCAACTGTCAAAGTTTAGGTGGTTTTGACGTTTAGCAATTGTTCTCTCACTTCCAGTGAGAGAGGAGTTGGACATCTCATTATCTCTGCCAGGAATAAAGGGATGTTCAACTTATTCCAGTGTGAGAGCACCTCAAAATTAGCGTTTTTTATAACATTTTCCATTATGGACAGATTGAACAAAATAATAATTTTTGGGCATTTATCAACTCAACACCCAACATTTAGAACGAATAAAAATTACTAAATAGTGATTATTTATGATATGGATATACTATTTAAATCTTTTTAAAGTATATTAGAACAACTGACTTTTGACTTTTCAATACCCAATAAAAGGATTTAAGCTTGTAAGCTCTCAATAATTAAATGTTTTTAATCATTTTCCATTGAAAATAAAACTATGATGCTTCAAATTACAAAACGTTTCATCAAACACCTTTAAATTTTACTAATTTATTCAATTTTCATTTTTTTAAATTTTTTATAAGTGGTCTTGAACGATGCAACAAATCCCTCTGTTTACATATTTTTTGGTAAGATTTCAATCTGGCCATCGCCCGTTTCCAATTGATCGCAAAAATATGGCGAAGGAGAAAGTGATAAACACAAATAAGAAACTCTTTTTACATGAGGATAAAATGATTCATCCAAATGTTTCCAGAACTCCAAAATATTTATTTATTTGAAACACACATTTCGCATCGCAATATTACTAACTCAGATTGGATTTCCAATTTGTATTTGCTAACATCGCAAAAAAAATTTTCTTTCTTCATTAAAAAGACGTTGTCTTCTTCATTCTGATTTTTTAAATCAATGTGAAAATATTCCAAATGTCTTTTCAAAGCATAATTTCTGGTTTGTCTTTTTAATGTCTTAAAACACAAAATGCATTGCATGTCACCAAAAGCATTTTCAAGCATAAAGTATGTCTCGCAAGGCATCTTTGCATTTAAGAAACAAAGCGCAACAGTCATACGCTGAACACAATGGTTGCGACAGACGACAACCGACAGCTGTCAAATATTAAAATACACACGTTCTTATGGACACTGTTATTTAGACAGCTGCACGACTCCACGACGGTAGGCCGACAGTTGTCGTTCTCGCTTCGATATTTCCTATATTTGCCTGCGACAGTAGGACGACAGTAGAGTTTACAGTAGAATGGAAGATAGAGAGATGAGGAAGAGTGGTGATGCCACTAATATGTAAAATGTAAAATTATTCACAGCTCTTACAAACTTGACGTTATTTTACAAATAAAAGCATAAAATAGCTCTATTATAGCTCTGTTATATCATTTGTAATAACAATTGATAATTTAAAACAAAAATATATACCTATTTACTTATTTTTTGCATAAAAAATTTCACTTTGAACAAAATATTAAAATTTCATTGAAGTGCAAGGTATTAGTATGGCCACAACGAAATTGTGTACATGCAAAATGGAGAGCTGTGTTGTCTTGTGTACATGCGTTCAGGTAGTAGGATGCACAACGCCGTTTTCGGTTCACTGTCGTGATGCAATGTTGTGTCGCAACCATTGTGTTCAGCGTATCAAACACGATGTTGATTCGTTGCTGTCTCCATGGAATATCCATGGCTGTCTCGCCAACGACTAAACGATAGAGCGTAAGAATACGTGTGAAGTGAGAGGGCACAATTGTGCTATGAAATGCCGACCACTGTTGTAGATTATAAAAGAGTAGAACTTATAAAAGAGTGCCTACTACGTACTCTGCAATGGTGGTCAAAGAAAATTGACGTAGCTCTAATTGTAGCTCGAATCAGAGAGCTGCAACGATCACAATTTTTTCATCATACCCGATCACTGACTCAGATTTTTTGTGACGGAAAACTTTGCTTCAACAAAAATGAATGATCGTAAGCGATCGTGCTCAAAGCGAACATTCAGTTCCAATCACTGTTGCTTGTTTCGTCATGATTTTTCTCGATCGAACGACTTGTGTGAGCAGCAAAGAATGATCGAGAATGCTGCTTGCATTCAGCTCGATCACAATCATACTGTTTGGTTATACCGAGTGGTTCGTGCCAGCAGCGCAACCTCTGAGCGTTCTTTTTCTTTAGCTGAAAATATTATAACTGAAAAAAGAAATAGGCTCGGACTATGTTCAGTTGATAGCTCATTGTTTTTATATTCATTTTATAAAAGCTTTAATGATTAAGATTGAAACCAGACAATAAACCTTCTTTTAATTTTAAGTTTTTGTTGATCTCAATGAAGAAGCGATTAAAATTTGAAATTCGTGTTCCCTAATATTTTAAACATTACCTTTGTTTATTAATTTTAAGCATTAATTGAATTTTAGTTTTAAGCGTTAGTAATGAAGAAATATATGCAGTAATGTTTTGGTTAATTTTATGCATCGCATCTTGTTTCCGTTAAAACACACAAATATGTACATACAAACTATGCACATACATATTCGCAGGGCTATTCTCGATCTTATTGCTTCAATCACAATCAATTCAAACATACAGTTGATCGGTGGTTGAGTTTTTGTGCATCATTGGACTTGATCGTGTATTTCTGTACAATCATTTCCAATCATCATACCAGAACCAAAAAATCAGTTTGAATCAGTAAGCAGAGCAATCAAAACATCTGATCGAGATCGTTCGTTTTGAGCACGAAACTCGATCGAACAATTTTGTAGCGAACCGCTGTGCTGAGTTTGACCGCTTTTAGTGAGGCTGATCAAACCGAATCGATCATACTCAATGCAGGTCTCTGGCTCGAATGTAAAATAATTGTTTTTCAGAGCTAGAACGTATTTTAGGATTCGTTCCTTAAATAAAAACTTAATTGAACACATGTATAGCAAAAAAAAGAAAATTAAATAAGACAATAAATTGATACTTGGTTACAAAATATTCAATCTTTTTATTTACATAGATGTATATGGTTAAAACAAACAGCAAAGAGAAAAAATTAAACAATACAATGAAAATTCAATTAAATGAAGGTTTTTATCTTTGACAATTTGTAATTCATTAGTTATTCTTAAATAATCATAATTCAACAATAAAATTAATATTAAAAGCTATTTTTGCACTATATTATATAAAATAAGTATGTACAAATGAATTAGTGAAGTGCTAGTGGATATAAATGTGAAAAATATAAGTGCAAAATTAATTTTATATATCGAAAATATGTAATTAAAATATTGGTAAATGTTCAGCAGAGCGGCTTTTCCGAAAACATGCACCAATTTTCACGGGAAATGTCTTAAAAAATTCGTTTTTAATTCCGATTCACGAATATGTATGGCGCGTTATCTAATTTTATGTTTTTTTGCAATAAAAACAATAAAAAATATTACGATTTTGAACAATATTTACGCCATAAATGGCATCACTGTTCGAAATTCAATTGAGAACTAGTGATACAAACAGTGATCGGGTTCGAAATATTGATACTCTCGATATTCGAGACTAAACAAGAATTGAAAAAAATGAGAGATATATAAAAGAAAAATATTATTAATTGGAAAAATAAAAAGAAATTGAAATATCGATATTCTCAATATTCGAGTTTGAAAGAAAATTGGTAAAAATGAGAAATATATAATAGAAAAATAATAATAATTGGAAAAATAAAAATAAATTAAAATATCGATGTTCTCAATATACGAGTCTGATCGAGAAATGGCAAAATTGAGAAATATTGCAGAAAGAAGAAGAATTTGGATACAGAAGAATTTTGAACACTTGGGTTTTGGACCGACCAGGGATATTATTTTTCGAGCGCTCGAAAATTTTCCTATTATGTATTTCTCATTTTTGCCAATTCTCGATCAGTCTCGAATATTGAGAGTATCGATAATTCGAAAACGATCAGTGCATGAGTGCCCATTCGAATTTACAACAGCTGTGCCATAATTTCGAACATAACCTTGCCATTTTCGTTGAAGTGAAGTGATTGTAAAGTTTTTCATATTTTTATAAAAATAACAAAAAAAAACCAATTTCTCTTATTTATTAACTAAACAACATCAATAATTACGTGTATTTAACTTATAGAAAGTATAATTTTAACATCTAAACACGTGTAAAGTGCAAAAGTGAGTTTTTGATTTCGGGAAATACGATGTTTTTCTTTTAAAACAAAGAAAATATTGTTTTGAAAAACCTAACATATTCATAAAGTAGAACTAAAAACGAGTATTTCAAGACATTTCCCGTGAAAATTGGTGCACGTTTTCGGAAAAGCCGCTCTGCTGAACATTTACCCAAAATTTTACTTTCCATCTGGCACAGCAACATGTAAAGTTTATTTAAACTATAGACAATTTTTTCACTCCAATTCAACACCGGATTGCCTAATGTGAACGCAGATTAATTCACAAATGGTAGCATTGTTTATCTAAAACTTGGCATTACTTCTTATGCATTTTGACGTTTACTTTCATTTTGAAATTTTCGAACGAATATTGCGCTTCCATTAAGCATTTTTTATTACAAAGTGTTCACATAAACAGACACGTATTTTGAAATGAACAAATTACAGAAGAAACCACCGAATCGCACTGAGTTGACAAAATTGATAAAAGATGTACCAGAAGAGTATCAACAACACATTCAGTCAATGTCGTTAAAAATGATGCAACATCCTGCATATGGACAGCCGTAAGTGAACTAATTACTATCATGTCTCGTTAGGATATTTTTTTATTAATAAATATAATACAGTTACCAATGGAGTACGCGAGACTTTGAAATGGGTGCTCCCTTAGGGCGTGGAAAATTTGGTCGCGTATATTTAGCTCGTGAACGAACATCCAACTTTATAGTAGCAATGAAGGTAATGTTTAAAGCTGAGCTAGAAAAGGGAAATGTACAACGACAAGTGCTTCGTGAAATTGAAATACAAACAAGACTCAAGTGAGCACATTCGTCACTTTTATTTTATTTGTAAATATTAGATAATTAATATCTTCCACAGACATCCAAATATATTGAGATTACTGACTTGGTTTCATGATGACAGCCGAATATATCTTGCTCTTGAGATCGCTTCTGAAGGTGAATTGTATAAACACTTGCGCAATTCTCCACAGCGTCGTTTTGAAGAACCACGAGCAGCTAAATATACTTACCAGGTAGCCGACGCTCTTGAGTATTGTCATTTAAATAATGTTATACATCGTGACTTGAAACCAGAAAATATTTTGTTAACATCATCAGACGATGTCAAACTAGCCGATTTTGGATGGTCGGCACACACTATATCTAATAAGTAAGTTTCCTGCAACAATAATCTGTTATAGCAAGATTTTATTTATATCTTATGGACAGGCGTAAAACGTTATGCGGCACTTTGGATTATTTACCACCAGAAATGGTAGATGGTCACATATATGACCATTCTGTAGATCATTGGTGCTTAGGAATTTTATGTTATGAGTTTTTAGTCGGCTGTGCGCCTTTCGAGTCGAACGATAACGAAAAAACTTACGAGAAAATTAGACGTCTGGAAGTTTATTATCCTTCGCATATGAGTTCTGGGGCAAAGGATCTAATATCAAAGGTAAGAAATTACAATTTAATATAATCAATGCTTATATTGTATACAAAAGTTGATAATCCATTAATTTGCTATAAAAAGTCAATATCAAGATTGTATAAGGGCTTAATTTATATGCATTGGTAGATAATATTTTGTATAATCTACTAAGTACAGAAGGGTTTTGTTCCAATTTAAACAAACATTTTATACTCTGGCAATTTACCTAGAAATATCGTCTTCTTTGTTATAATTTTATTTTAAAATCTGTAAATGAATTGTGGTCATACTTTCTATATTTTAATGGGTCGAAATTTTACTGAAATGAAAGATATATGAAAAAACTTAACCCAAAGGGACTATATTTAAGATATTGGTTAAACGAGTAGCAGCCCAACCAGAAAATCGGAAATAATTATATTTACAATATAGGGTTTAGGGCATGGTATAGACTAAGTTTTAAAATTCGGCGTTAGACCATATATCTAAGAAAACGTGTCCATTTAATTTCATTAAAAGAGGGAAAGTCTGAACTAATGCATTAATTTTTGAGATAACTGAAGTATCAAGCGGATATTAGGCGAAATTCCACCTGAATACACAAGGATACATTGTCATTAGAACTTATTACTTACCTATCCAAACAAAGATAAAGCTTCATAACATACGGGTCAATTTGGAAGTCTTAGTACCGGCTATTGAGGGAATTATCCATCAGGACGCAGATGACCAGAAATTCTGGCTACAAATTATAACAAGATGTCTCAGTTCGATAATAAGCATAGCGAGGCAGACATGCTCTGAAAAAAAGAGACTGAGAACCAATCGGGACTAAGTAACCAACGGACCCGGATTATAAACCGTTAAATAAATTGTTGAAACGACACATAAGAAAGGAGGTCATGTACGATGTCCACGATCGCGGGCGCAATTTTGGTTTAAAACAAAAATTTTAAAAATATTATTAATCTGTTTCTTTTGTAATTTGGCAAAATTGCGGCGGTTTGAACAAAAAGTTTTTCTCAGAATGGTGTTTTTCAAAATGGTTTCCACTCTCAAAGGAAGAGTTTTGAAGATATCTAGTTTCAATTTGGGGAGAACATTTTTAACGTCATTCGCTATCGCGTTATGGAAGCTTTAATTTTTTTGAAATCTTTTATTCTACGAAAAACTGTCGAAAAAAGGGCAAAAATCGATACTTTTTGCTCAAGCCGCCGTCATTTTGTCAAAACAAAAAACGTTTCCATAGCGCGATAGCCACTTTCTTAAAAATTAATAATTTTTTGGAAATTTTTGGTTTAGAGTAAAATTGCGGGCGCAATCGTGGACAGTACTTTTACGAGTAATTTCAATATTTATTTAATTATTATGTACCCAAAAAATAAACATAAAAAAATCATTTTGTATTCGTAGTGTATGTATTTATAAAAAAAAAAAAAACAGGGGCTGATAAGTTAGTTTCAACATTAAAAAAATCGTGAAAATTGGGAGGGTCACACTGAGATGATCCCTTAAGGTTCTACATTACAAAAAGTGAGGTAAAAGCAATTATGTCAATTATTTTAATTTAAATTTTATGATTTCAGTTGTTACGAAAATCGAATAACGGACGCATTACACTCGTGGAGGTTATGAAACATCATTGGGTCAAAGAAAATATGGCTATAAGAAACGCTTACTTAGAAGAGAAAATGAGGCGTGAACAAGCTATAGAATAGAGTTTTCCTTTATCTTTGTATTTTTTAAATAATAAAAAGTTTCTCTCGAAATGAATTTAATAATAAAAATTTTCACAAAGAGGTATGAATATATGTAAGTTAACACATTAGTTTGCTAGTCTGTAGCGTTCTTAGAACTACTCCACACCAGCCAGTAAGCGCAGGAATTGTCCGCGTCTGCATTTTCCCATCAACTGGCAAACTCTTCGCTACTACAACACCAGCGCGGTAGCAGCGACTAACCTGCTCTCTAAACGACAACAACAACAGTAGATGCAGTTAAACAACAACAACATCATCGGGTGCAGTAGCAGCAGAAATGCCAAAATTGTGCCAAGCGTATGGAAATCAGGCAGGGCTTCTATTTTTAAGTTTTATTTGTAATCCGGACTTTAATAACATCACATAGTGTTGAATAAAAGTTTTTGGTTTAAGTGAGAATTAATTTTAAAAAACCCTGGACAACAGCACATACATAGAGCTGAGGATTAATTTGTACACATGCACTAGTACCCATAACTCTACGCTATTATGCAAAATAAATACCTACTGTTTTAAATCATGTTTTCAATCTAAGGAATCATTTAACACCCCTATCACGCATTTCGACTCGGATTGAAATTTTCTTCGTTGGCAACTTTGGTATCATGCGTTCCGTTCCCGTTCAGTTCAACTTCGAAATTTACAATTCTGCCTATCATGCATTTCGATCGTAGCTCCGTTTTGCTAAGTTGCAATTTTGTTGGCGGAGACTTTTTGTGTTTTTATTTTGCGGTTTTTTTTGAGTGATTTTTTTTTAATTTTTTAAAATGTAAGTAAAACTTGTAAAACACAAGATATTTCCATTTTATAATTATATAATATATTATAATTTCCATAAGTCCATTGGAGAAAAAAATTGTACATTTAACAGGGTTAGAAAGAAGTACAAGTGGGATACAAAATACCTTCGATTATGGCGATAGCACGCAAGACGCAGCCCGAACCTCAGAATGGACATTTCGGCACAATCCGACGATGTGCCGACAACCAGCAGAGCTGCTTACAGAGAGAGACGACCAGAAAGACGACCAGAGAGCGCAGCATCATTACTAAGGGAGCAAAGGATCTCCAGAAAGAATTTTATGCGGAAACAAAACTTCATTATAAATCTATAAATGGCCAAATGAAGGAAACGGTAACATATTTACGTCGAATGAACCGCTCTCTGGAAGTATTGGCAGACACTGCAGTTCAGCAGCTTCAAGAGCAGCAAAGACACAATAGAGTGAAAGAACAACTGCTAAAAGAAAAGTTAGATATTAAATTACAAATGTTAAAATTAGATCCTAATTATGAAGACTGAATTTTGTTTTGTATTATCTTTAAGATAAACCGTATTTTTATGTAACGAACTGTGATGTCCTCTGAATTTTATTCTTAAATTAGATAAATTTTGAATTTAAAGAAAATATTGAAATATTGAAATAAAATTTTATACACTTTACAAAGAAGAAAGTATGTTGTCACGAATACGATTTGCTGTTGAAGTAAATTCAGGGTCATTGGTTTGTTCCTCTTCCTCTTCCTCTTGACGGCTTTCATTCTTTTCACAGCAGTAATTTGTGTATTTTTGCTTTGTTATGTTCCAGTTTCACATATTTTAAAGCAAACAGCTGATTTCGAAAGAGTTATATCTCTTCCTCTTCTTCTTTCAATCCAATCGTAAACGCATGATACCTAATTTCGACTCCGGCGGAGCGTAGAGCGGGAACGTAATCGAAATGCATGATAGGGGTGTAAATTACTGAATTTTTTCCAATTTGTTTATAGTTTTTAGTAAACTAAAAAGCCTCTACTTATGAGGAGGCTTTTGTTGCCGCTACTCGTAGCCGATGATAAAAGAAAAACAGTTTGTTAAACTAATCAGCTCTTTGCATGTCCAACGAACACCCTTCTTCCTATGGTCTGACCCAGTTCCATGGGTCAAATTGCCATGCTTCGGAACATCATATCAAATTAGGCAAAATGACCCGCGGCACCCTATAGTGCGAAACAACACCACAGTGCGACAACCGCCCTTTTGTGTTGTACTGCAACAATCACGCAACTCGCTTGCCCCTTCGACTACTACAAATTAACTGGAACGGACTCCTAAATAAGGTTCCGAAGAAGGCAGAAGTATCGATAATTGCGGTCCAAGAAAGCAAGTGCTGCTCAGTTATGAGGTTTCCATATATACGTGAGGATTCCGAACTATATGATGGTGAAGGGCAGGATACTACCCTAGATTGTCAGGGCATAGGTATCCCGTCAGGCGATGTAAAACCCGCCTAATTCTCTTCTTTGGTTCTTTTTTTTTTTATCTTTGAAACCTATTAAAATTTGTGAAAAGCAAGTTTTTTAAGAACAAGTATTAATGTTTATTATATAAGTATGAATATGGTATAGGGTGTATTTACACAAGTAATTAAAGAAAACAATGCATATTTTTAATTTAATGTAAAATTGGAAAAACAAATATGACTAAAAATATGTATTTACCAAGCACATCTGCTTGCATTGATAGTTCACAAAATTTGGACACATTTCAAATTTCTTGTATACACAAAATGGGAATTCCCCTAAATTTCGCAGAATTTTATTTAATTATGTAGGAGAGAAAGGTGTCCATGTGTGGCCAGTGTGTGTCCAAATCTGATGCGTAAGAATATTTTTACAGGCGATGGGTTAGGAAATTTATAGTACTGATTGTAGTGTCTCCAATCGTTTAGACTACGGTCGGTGATGTGTTGTTTAAATTAATTCTTAACATCCAGGTATCCATATAATTTTGATTATCTTGTGTTGCGAAATAAGGTTTTTTATTTTTGTGATCAGGTGTTTTGCTTGGTTAAAATGGCATCGCTGTCGCTGCAAATAATAGTTTTCATTTCATTCTTAGAGGCAAAACAAACTGGTTCCAATATCTGAAAATATCGAGCAGTACGAGGGTACAATAATACAGATTAACACTTACCGATACAAACGGGGTTAGATCGCCGAAAAAATTAGCCGGCAGTTTACACTGCACCCTTCGGTAGACAAAACCAAGCGATGTGTAAATCGACGGCTGCGTAAAATGTCAAACGACTGCACGCCACTTACTTTCTCCGATGAGGAGGTTCAGAATATCATCAACAATTCAAAATACTCTAAATCCATTGGCCCTGATGGAATCAACACACTTATGCTAAAGCATCTAGGCTCGACGGGAGTATGCTATCTCACCAAGCTCCTCAACCTGTCGCTGACCCCTCTTCAAATATCCGATGTGTGGAAAGCCGGAAGAGTGGTCCCACTACTGAAATCTGGGAAACCCGCCAACAAAGAGGAGTCCTATCAACTGATAACTCTCCTCTCCCCAGTAGTGAAGGCATTTGAGGCCTTGCTACTCCCGATCTTCACTCACCACCTGAGCCTAGCCAGCCACCAGCATGAATTCCGAAAAGTGCACAGCACTTAGCGTCATAAACGCTCAGATAGTTCGTGGCCTCGACCAGAAACCACCTTGTAAGAGAACGATCCTCGTAGCGTTAGACTTGTCAAAAGCTTTTAACACAGTCAACCACACAATGCTACTGCAGGATATTGAGAAAACTACGCTTCCTCCAGGACTGACGAGGTGGACCATGAACTACCTGAGCGGTCGTCAATCTTTCGTTCTATTTCTAGGTGAAACATCTTAGCTGAGAAGAATTAAACAGGGGGTTCCGGAGGGTGGTGATTGCATAATATTGATGTCGGGCAATGGAATCGATGGCATATGTTCGAAAGTAAACAACTACCTCTCCAATATTTCTCGTTTCATCACTGCACGAAACCTCACACTTTCCCCCACCAAATCCACAGCGACCATTTTTACGAACTGGACGAAGCAGTATAAGATTAGATTGATAAATGAGGAATGCACCGCGACGTTAGGTCTATTGTGCCCTCTCCTAAATCACAAGGACTCACTTAGCCCAAGCACATTGATGATCCAATATTTTACCGGATGCTAGTGAGGCGATGCGATCCCTATCCGGAAAATGTATATAAAGCCCTTACTCCTGAGTCTACAGACTGCTGTGCAGTCGATTAGCAGGTGTTCCCGTGTTTCAGGCTCCCAGTCGCAGAACCGGCAGTTAGCGCAAGAGGATAGGCCCATGTTGTTATTATATAAATGTTGTTATTATATAAATGCCTATTCATCTTGCAGTGGCCGGTATAAAATGCGACCAGTAGCCTTCCTTACGGAGTAGCTCCTTTAAGGTATGGGGACCCACCCGAGTAAATGGTTTGGGTCCTACCGTTTTGGTAGAGGCTGCGGAGCGGGTGAGCTCATCAGCCTGTTCGTTACCGGCTAGAACTCTGTGACCAGGCACCTAGATTAGGTGCGCCTGGTTCCGTTCCGCTAGGCCCTTCAGCCGTTCTCTACACTTCTGCCCTAGTAGCGATTTGATATCTTAGGAGGAGATCGCTTTTAGTGCCGCTAGACTATCGCTAAGTATGGTTATCCGCTCATTGCGATAGTTGCGATGAAGGTTTATCTGTATGCATCGATTTATGGCAAAGACATGCCTGGAAAATGCTCGGAAAACCTCCCATAGGTATGGAGACCTCGGTGCGTGGACTCGCAATCCCTGCACCGATTCCCTCCCACGTTTTGGAGCCGTCGGTGTACCACCTCAACGTACTATTCCTCAGCATTAGCTCGAAAGTGGAGTCGTTCCACTAATCCTTGCTGCCGAGGGTAACCTTAAACTTCTTCGTGAAGTTTACTGTTTTGGTAATTCTTTTCTTCAAGAGGAGGGCTAATGGTATATTGCCACTTATCTCTTCCATCCTCTGGTATGAGATTACCTTGCCTTTGCCATACCCCTCTGCCGTTATTTGCAGAAGTGTGTGCTTGGCTACTTGCCCGATCACTAAATGAAGCGGTGTAAGTTTAAGCAGGATCTCCAGTGCTGCCGTTGGACAAGTGCGCATTGCGCTCGTCATGCAGACACAGGCTAGCCGTTGCAGCTTCTATAGTTTGATCGCTACCGAAATCTGCGAAGCTATTAAGGCCCAGACCACCGCCTCGTACGTGATTATCGGTCGCACAGGCAACAATCCTTTGCACACCATTAATGCTTTTGTTACTTTGACCAAGGTCAGGTTTACATGCTGCTTCCACCGCAAAGTAGAATCCAACGTAAGACCGAGATATTTGACCTTGTTGGTCATGTCTATCTCTCTACCCCCAAGTGTGAGGTTCCTGAGACCGTGTAGAGACCTTCGTCTCGTGAACGGGACTACGGTCGTCTTGGAAGGGTTGATATTCAATTCAACCCCACTACACCACCCCTTTGCCAGGTTTAGACCCCTTTGTATTAGGTCGCAGAGAGTGTCCTCAAACCTTTGGCTATAATTACAATATCGTCCGCATACCCCTGGCAGCGGACCCGTGAGGTCGTCCACGGCCACCCCCCTAAGGGCAGCCTCTTCTTGTGCCAAAACGAATCCTTGTATCTCCTACTGCGGTCTCAGCAATTTTGGAGCGCAGTGCTGTCTCTATCCATTCCTTTTCTCCAAGGCCCTGGCTACACTCCAAAAAGGCGCAAAGCATCACTTCCCCTCTCTCCAGTGAACTCTCTGTGTACAGAGCAGTATTGATAGATCTGCCTGCTCTGTATGCATGCTGAGCAGCATGCGGGGATGCAATCCTGCAGCGCCTTCGACGTTATTCCATGGTTTTTAGTGAGAAAGTAGTTAAACTGATTGAACTGAAGGACTTCGCCAGTGAATAGTACTTCCTTCCTATTTTGGGAAGCTCTCCCGAACCAGATATGGCAGCAGAATCCGCTCCTCCTGTTGTAAAAGCGCTGGAAAGATCCCATCCACTCCCGGAGACTTGAATTTCTTAAACGAGGCCATTGCCTGCTTGATCGAAACCGCCGTATATAATTGTTTAGCGATTCTCCAAACGGCGCGGGATGGCCTGTGTTTGATTACGGGTAGATATTGGTTTTCCCGAATTGTCTCCGGGAAGTGCGTTCGCAGAAGCTCTGTAGCTCTGTTTTCTGCGCTGGTAGTAAGCGTCCCATCACCTCTTTTGATTGCTAGTACTGTGTCAGTCTTGCCTCTTGCCAGAGCCTTATGCAGCCGAGCCGCTTCTGGTGTGGAGGTGACATTTTCACAGAATCTCCTGAAGCTTGCCTGTTTTCCAGACTCCTTATTATATAAGGTGAGGTTGCCCCTTTATTCTTCCCAGACCCCCGTACGTTTAGCGCAGATAACCTACTCTCCCTGGGCCTGTAACACTATTGTCAGTCCGCCCCTCCCTGCTCAATTCCTCACTTCATATCTCCCTGAAGGTATCACAGTTTGCCATTCGAGGTTTGCGTCTAAGGGGGAGTTGTCTGACCTCTATCTTTAGCGCGAACCTTACGATTATGTGGTCTGACAAGGAGTGCTCCGTTGAAACCCTCCATTGTGAGACCAATCCGTTCACAGGCTTGTTGCTAAGGAAATGTCAAACACCTCTCTCCTGCTTATTGTTATGAACGTGTGGCCTCATGACCACCGTGCTAAACCTGTAGTACAGGCGGAAGCGCGCTGCTCGGACGTACTTGTACGACTCGTCATATATGTAGTAAAAGTCAATTCACTGTTTATTATATGAAAATGTTTAAATATATGAAAATGTTTATTTTATACACAATACATTGATTACAAAGTTTTCACTTAAATTAATGTTAAGTTAATTCGATGTTGGTTGTTCAACTTTCAATTTTCAACTGCCGTTTTTCTCTTGCAACGCGTTCGTCAGGTTCGTTCAACATTGTCAGGGTTGTATTGTTAAGTAAGTATATTCTAAGTCTTTCGTCCACTGCGGTGTTGCCGTCCTACATTCGGCCCTCCTGACGCCTCATTCGGCTCGAATGATGACTCAGGCTGAACCGAAGGCTCCCATTTTTTCATGTATTCTGCAATAGAAATTGTACGGCCAGGGCCTTCGTGGTCGCCTACTTTCACTACCTCATACCTACCATGTGACAAAAATTTGCTTACTTTATATGGACCTAGAAATTTCCGCTTTAATTTTAATCCCGACCCAAACTGTGTGCGCTTAATGGCGACTAACTCGTTTGTCCGGTATTTCGTCTCTTCCTTTCTGTTTTTATTGAATGATTTACGATTTTCTTCTTGTATTTTGCTAATATTTGATTGTGCTGCTTTACGCGCATTCTCACGTTCCTCGTCTAACTCTTTTATATTTGCTTCTTCTAATAATTCGCTCAATTTAGGGTCAGAACCTACTCGCATCTCAACTCCGGTTAATAACCTGAAAGGTGTAAACTTTGTACTCCTAGGAGGAGTATTGTTTATTGTTCGCTGAATACGCTCTATATGTTTATACCAATGACCTGGACCTTCTGAACAAAGCTTAGACAACATCGGAATGATAATTCTATGGATGCGCTCCACCTGCCCATTCCCGCGGGGTACACCAGTGGCAATGACAAGATGTTCAATCCCTTCTTTCTCGCAGTATTCCTTAAAAGTGTTTGACGTGAACGCTGCACCTCGGTCGGATATAATGCGTTTCGGATTTCCAAACACTGAAGCCTGCCGGCTAAGCCGGTCTATAACAATATCTGCTGCCGTATTTCTAGTCGGATAGAGCCAGACGAACTTTGAAAACCCATCAACCACGACAAATATGTAACTATATGACTTAGCAGTCTGTTCCATTGGACCTACATGATCGACATGGTAGGTCCCTAAAGGTCTGTCTGCCTTGTCTATCGGTGTAAGGAATCCTTCTTTTTTCCCCGACTTACTTTCACTCACAATACATTCTACGCAACTACGAACTACATTCATGACTTTAGCGGTTATCTGCGGAATATAGAAAGATTTCTCAACTGCGTCTTTAGTTTTGTTAATTGAGAAATGAGCCTGCCGGTGTGCCATCGTAATTATTTCGTTTTCCATAGACGATGGAACGACTACAAGTTCCTTATTGGGATCTTTGAAGAGAATTCCTTGCTTGAGATAAAAATCTTCATAACTATTTTGCTCTAACACTGCACATACCGCTTTAACCCAGTGGTCTCCCTGCTGAGCTTGTTTCAACCTATGTATCAGGGAGTCTTCTAACATAAGACAGGACACCCTACTTAGTGCGTCCACATGCCTCATTTTTGACGCACTGCGGTGTTCTATCTCATAGTTATAGTCCTGCAGGAACATAGCCCAGCGAGATACTCTTAGCGGAATATCCCATTTCTGCATTGTACAGGCAAACGCGTTACAATCCGTCACGATCTTAAATTTTATACCTTTTCTTCAGCCGGTTTACACCTACGGCTCATGAATTGAACAGGATGAAATTCCTGATCATCCGTGTCCTTCTGCATTAAAACAGCTCCGTGTCCGTAAATACAGGCATCCGCGTGCACTTCGGTGATTGCTTTAGGGTCGTACAGCTTTAAAACAGGGGGTTTTATCAGAGCCATTTTTAACTGCTGGAAGGCAGTCAGCTCTTCGTCCCCCACTTCGAATTTTGAATCTTTCCTCAAAAGGTCAGTAAGTGGTTTCGCTACCACAGCGTAACCTTGTATAAACCTTCGGAAATAAGATGTCAAACCGAGAAAGCGCTGTAACGACTTCTTATCGTGTGGCATAGGAAATTTCGCCACGGCTTGAGTTTTTGCTTCCGACGGTGCTATGGTACCGTTCTCTAAAATATACCCTAAAAAGTCGACTCTACGCACGAGAATCCTACACTTGTTCGCCTTTATTTTTAGGTTGTACTCCGACGCTCTATTTAGAACACGTTCCAGCTTTTGGACGCCCTCATTCAAATCCTTAGCAGGAATAATGAGGTCATCCATGTAGCCCACAACTGTTCCATCCTGGATCATGTCTCTTAAAACAGCAAATACAAAACGCGAAAATACAGCAGGCGAGTTTGAGATTCCAAACGGAACATAACAAAATTCAAACTGATCGTTATGTGTGACGAAAGCTGTATATTTCCTTGAGCTCCTCTCAATTGGAACATGGAAAAACCCGTTAGCTAAATCCAGAGTCGTAAAAATTTTAGCTCCCTGTAATCTTTCAATAACATCGTCTAATAGGGGCATCGGAAAATTATCTCGTACGATCTTAGTATTTAACCGCCTGTAGTCGCAACAGAGTCGCTTACTACCGTCCTTTTTAGACACTAGCACAATAGCTGATGCATATTCTGACGAACTACGCTGAACGATCCCCCCTTCCAACCATTTCGCTACATGATCATCGACGACTTTTTTGTCAGCGTATGACATGCGCCTAGGCCGTTCATAAATTGGAATATCATCCGTCAATAAAATTTTCATTTCTATTGGAGATTCCCTCGTCTTTTTTGGCTTATAACGGGTAATCAACTCTTTGACCCTATTCACATTGTTTACCTGCTCGCTAACGTCACATTTTTTCACTATACAACACAAATCTTTGAATTCTTCTAGCACATCAATCTTCTGCTGTTTCGTCGCGTCCATTAATTCCCTATTGCGTAAATCAGAATTTGTTAACGTAGTAATGCTTTGTGATGTACTATCTACCTCATCTTTAACCGTCTTTGCCTTGAATTCCGCCAAATCTTCCGATACAATCAAGTTTACATATTTGAGTATACTATTGCCGACTATTGCTGAGTAATGTATATCACGTTCACGCACAGCGTGGAATGTAACTTCAAGTTGCAAATTATCGACATGAACTGGAATGGTAAAACTATCTAAAGTATCAAGGATACTACCACTAATACCTCTTAGCCGACGCTTATCGTTATTCAATTCAATATCTTCTCCCAACATGAGCAAGATGTCGCTACGTATTAAACAAAGGTCACAACCGGTATCAATTAATGCCGAAAAGGTTACACCCTTGCATGTCAAGTCCTTGAAAATGCACCTACCAATTTCGCTAACTTTTGGGACTAGGTCCTCTTCCAATGTATTTACACTACCTTTCTCGGTTTTCACTGAAGCTTGTTTATCTCGACAATCGGCCGCACGATGGCCTGGTTGCCCACACTTAAAACATTTAGGCTGTGCCTGATTACAATCTTTTGCTATATGAGAAACATTACCACACTTAAAGCATCGTTTAACTTTTCCTTTCTCTGAGTCCTGATTAGCTGTCGTTACTGATTTGGGAGTTGTTTGATTTGAGCTTGAGCTGGTCACTTGCTGGCGACCAGATCGCACTTTCTCATACACACGTATTTGCTCTTTCAACTCTGGTATGGTTTTTGCCTGATAAAGGTTGATTTTGTTTTGTCGTGAATCAGGAATACCCTCTACGAAATATTCAATTAAACTCATATCGTCAAGTTTAATTGCCTTACCCAACTCCATGAGATTATAAAGATACTCTTTATAATCTTCATTGTTACGCTTTCGACGATTTCGTAGCATACGGTGAACCTCGATAGACGACACTGTAATACTAAACTCAGATTTCAATGCCTGCGCTAACATATCAAAACTAGTAATTCCTCGCTGACTTCGTATGAAAAGTTTTGCTGCACCCTTAAGCAGCTGTTTAGCATATATAAATTTCTGCAATGGATTCCAATGAACTGCCTCAGCATTTTCATTAAATTCGTCTAACCAATCCTCGACCGACAAAGAACCCGAACCGCTAAAAGACGTTAATGAGTCTGCAATATCGCGCAAAGTAAATGGCGTACGACTAAGTGTTTGGTAATGGACTTCACTTGGTGGTGAAGTGCCAGCGTCGCCATGATCGGAGCCCTCGTCAACGTCATCATCATTGTTAGCCTCAACAGTCAGGCCATAATGCTCAAAAAGTCTGTCTTGTAAGGTCACCTTTCGTCCTGTAGTCGGCAGCCCTAACGCAATTAATTTGGCTTTCAAATCGTTTACATTTAATTTTAAAATTTCGCTTCTTTCCATCGTGGAATTTACACAGCTAGTTACAATTCGATTTCAAATTATTTAAAAGTTATCAAGAGTAATGTAAAAATAGTTACACCAAATATCTTATAAAATAATATGTCTTATTCGCATAAAAGTAGTTTAATTAAATCATACAGCAACTTATTAGGTCGATTTTGCTTTTGCAATTGTGCATAAGGCTTATACTACTTTAACAATTCACCTCAGCTATCAAAGTATAAAGCTCTCTCGTATACAAAATTTCACCACTAAAATTTTCTTCTTCTGTGTTGCTTACAAGCAATCAAAATAAACTTTCAACATCTTAAGAATGTCATGAAAAATGAGAAAGATAATGACTTAGCTATCAGTTACAATTCAAATTTTCATTCTATTTCTTTTACTCTTACTACTTTTCTATACTACTCGTACTCATCTGTGGTTCTGCTTGTACAATTTCAATTCCGCTGCTTCGCCAAATAATGTTTCGTTGCAATTTTCCAATAAGAATTTTTCGATGTTTCAACTACACTTCTTCTGTCAGTATTACAGCCTAGCAACGAGTAGATGATACGATGCCAACAATTTCACGAAGATTTTTGAATCAACGGAAAATTATCTCGCAAGTACAGCGAGTGTTCAACCAACAACAATTTGCTTTTGTGCTTTCAGCCTTTTCCACACAAATATTCACTAGCGCTACTCGGCCACCGCCACACCAGCGCAGTATTCGCCAACAACAATTGTTTATGCTTTTCAGTCTCTGCGGCAACACACGTTTAGTACGCTAGCGCTATTCGGCCTCTGCCACGCCAGTACTCGTACTTCACCAACAAAAAGTATTCACGTTTTCAGCATCTGCCGCAATACACGATTAGTACGCTAGCGCTATTCGGCCTCTGCCACGCCAGTACTCATTCGTTTCAGCCTCAACCACACAAGACAAAACTTGTTCACTTGCAATATTCAGCTATCGTCAAGCAAGAATTTGCACACAATTTGTTGATGTCTTTCTCCACACAAAATATTAAATATTTTTCGATTAGTGCACTTGCATATTCTTTATGCCAGTATAGCAATATCAACGTCTTTGTTTTTTGGTTGGCCACTGCCACACACATACACAACTGTTCGCGTTAAGCTCACCCCACACCTGACACCAATTTGTAGTAAAAGTCAATTCACTGTTTATTATATGAAAATGTTTAAATAAATGAAAATGTTTATTTTATACACAATACATTGATTACAAAGTTTTCACTTAAATTAATGTTAAAGTTAATTCGATGTTGGTTGTTCAACTTTCAATTTTCAACTGCCGTTTTTCTCTTGCAACGCGTTCGTCAGGTTCGTTCAACATTGTCAGGGTTGTATTGTTAAGTAAGTATATTCTAAGTCTTTCGTCCACTGCGGTGTTGCCGTCCTACATATATATACAAGTAGAGTCTCCATCCTTTCATATCTTCTACTTCCACAACCTTGCTGCTGACGATGCGCCAGGCCGAGATACTGAGGCCCAGGTTCTGATTCTTGACAAGACCTAGGGCGAACTCATATGGCTTGCCTCCGCATAGGGGGAGAAACATCGTCATGCTGTGCATGATCGGTAAGTCCTCCGCACTTCTCTCACAGAGGATGGGACCCTTCCAGCTTTGGGGCGAACTCCCCTAGCCAGTTGGCGGACGTCTCGTCCTTGCAGTCTACCTGCAACATGCCTCCTTTGAACTCCACCCTGAATACCTTTTCCATGAGGAGGTTCTGGAGCACGGTAAGCTCCTCCGATTCCAACGACTCCGCCGGATAGTTTTGAGGCAGTAAAGCCATGCGGATGATTTTAACAGCATTCGCATATCTGCACGATCCTTCTCAGCCCGGCTGTCTGGCTTAGCTTCTTGATCTCCCTGCCGCTGCCTCGACTGTCTTTTCCTTGCCGTTGTCCTGGGTTGTTTGGGGTTGTTGTTATTATTAGTTTTTTGTTGTTGTTGTATGCTCATTCTGTTTTTACGACCCTTGGCTCAACGCGGGGAGCTGTCGGGTCTACTTTTCTATTGGAGAACTAGGGGGTCCGCCACGCCAGAGCCCCTTGATGCGGTAAGGCCACAGTTACTCCCCAATTCGGCCCGGTGTTGGGAAGGCTCCGTTAGAATACAGCCGAATTTACCTCTTGGCTGCAAATTATCCTATGGGCACGGAAGTCGCATAACACCCTGGATTAGGAGGTGGTAGCTCTTGGTTGCCGCACGCATGCGGCATCTGACATCTTGCCTGAGCAGTGCCTATTATCACCACCCAGACCGGTTGGGGGGTGCCAAGTATGCCTTGCACCTAAGCCCCTGCACCACGGCAAGGTGTCTACCATTCGCAGACGTTGCAGTATAGACTTGAACTTTATATTGCAGTCGATGGCGTCAAAATTCCGACTGTCAATAACCTCAAGATTTTAGGTGTAACTTTTGATAGTCTATGCTCATTCACTCCTCATACGGCACGATTCCGCCAAATTACAGAGCCGCAACAAAATCCTCAAGGCGCTCAAGTCAAGGCAATCGGCCGACCGGTTCTCAGTTACGCAGCACCAATACGGTCGCCTTGATGCAGTGGTACGCAGATGAGGAAACTCCAGACCTGTCAGAATACTGCACTCCGAACGACGACGGTATGTCTCCCACCGAACACCTACATAGTGAGACGATTGTGCTCCCAGTTAAGGAGCATAATGGACTCCTCTCCAAGCAGTTCCTGCTGGGATGTTTTCGTAGAAATAACCTTTGCAGCCACCTGCTGGAGCGGAACCGCCTCCGAGGAGCATCAAGAAGTCTTTCCTAGACTACGTCGATGATATCGTACAGTAAACCGACCGGACTTCGAACGCAACTGACTTTCGACCGGTACTGACCAGCATTCACAGTGGAACCATCAACACTTTCACCTACTCTCTTTTCGTGAATGGCGTTCTTGGAGTCAAACCACCACCCATTGCTGACGAAGAGCTCGAATTGCCGCGAGAAACGCGAGTGACCCTAGCGCAACTTCATTCTGGATATTGTAGCAGATTAAACTCCTACCTATCCAGAATAGACCCCGACATATCCAATGTATGTCCTGCATGCAATGAATCTCCGCATGACACTCACCACCTCCAACCCTACTCATCTAACACCCTTTTCCCTTTGGTCCGACCCCCTCGAAACAGCACGTTTCCTGGGCCTTACGTGATGACGTCGACGACAACACAGATAACCCTTACTATCCTAATGGGGATTGAGAAACCGTTAAAACAACAACAGGGTAAAACAAAAGCTGCTGTGGTGACACCGATATATTTTTTCAAAGCAAATGAAATGGAAACGTCCGTAAATATAATATCCCAATCCTATAGAGATGATGAACAGTTTCTTTATATGATATGAACATGAACATATTCCGTGTTGCTGATAGTTGCGATATTGTCGTATTACACTGATACATCATGACAAAAATGACATGGAAGGCGGAATTATTGAAGGTTCAACCACTGTAGGGCTCGTAATTATCTTGAGTTGTGTGGAAAAGGTAAGACAACACATAATGGTTGAAGGTTTGTTATATCTGCGTGGACATTTACATTCATGAGTGTTAACTCTTTTGTGTATAGAAGCAACTTTGGAATGACTAATAGTGTGTTATGTGTGGTCCTTTGCATAATAGCTGGTAGCCCAGATTTTTTGAAAATAGTTTTGATTGGTGATATTGGGAAGGCACGAATACTCCTTTTCGCTGCAGCATGGTAAGTTCATTTAAGAGTTTGATATGAGTTTGCCACAGTGCCCGTATCGAATCGAATATTTACAATGATCTTTATAAGAAAGAGTTTTGTAAAATATTAAGACTACATTTTTGAAGCTATGAGTATTTAAAAAGGATAAGATGGGAAAAAAGCAATTATATTTTCTACAAATATGAAATGTGCAGCTTAATGAAATTTTTACATCAGAAATTTCGAACCACTTCGTCACCTGAAATACAAAACAACGTAACATCACTTTTCGTAGGTTTACAGAAGAAGCAAAAACCCGTATAAAAAGAAAACTACTTGAGATATTAAAACGAAATTTTCAAATCTGAATTAACATGAAACTATAAGTATATTTTACGTAAAGCATAAAGAAAAACAAGAAAAAACGTTAACTTTGGTTGATCCAAGGAATTCCACTTGTTCTCTAAGAAATTACGATTTTTCCATTGAAACTTAGTAAAGTTTCGTTAGTTGATGTCCTCTTCATTGCTTGAGAATATGATTACATCATCGATGTAAACATGACAGCATTTCCCCATTTCATCTCTGACACCTCATCATCAATTGCTCCTTGGAAAATAGCGAGCGCATTTTCCAGCCCGAAAAGAAGTCTACAAAATTCGTACTTTCCATTATTTACAGAGAAGGTAGTCTTTTCCCTGTCCTTCTCCGCCAACTTAATTTGGTGCAACCCTTACTTTAAGTCAAGTGTCGTGAAAAATGCTGATTTTCCCATATTAGTTAAAATGACTGAAGTATCTAGGATAGTATACCTGTCTGAAACTGTTTCGACGTTCAGTTTCCTAAAATCAACCACCATCCTCATCTTCTTCCTCCCGTTCTCATCTATCCCTTTTTTATCGACAATCCATATAGGATTATTACATGGAAATCGAGAAGAACGAATTATTACATCTCGTAGTAAATCTTTAATTTGCTGATTTATAAATTCTGAAGCGGCTATCGGGTAAGGGTATCACTTTGAATAAATCGGTTCGTTACCCAAAAACCCCTTTGTTCTAATGGCGAGCCCACATTGGTTTAAGGGAAACCCCACTTTTGAAAATTTGTTTTTTCCAATATATTCCATTCCAACTATTTTGTTGACACTTTTACATTCATAATAAGATAATTTTTTCTCACCACCTTTATAGTGAATGGTGAAGTCTTTTTTTGCGCCAACCTCTTTCAAGAAGTCAAACTCAATAATCCCGTCAAATGTTTTAAGTTCGGAAAGAAGATAAAAAGGAGCCGTCTTTCCGAGCACTTTAATTAAGTACCTTTCCTTAATCACGGCAGTAGCGTGGATGGACCTAACTTTGCATGAGTTTTCTACATTTTTTACCCCTTTTAAATTTTCATTGGGTTTAAGAAAATTTTTTCCCGCTCCAGTATCGATCAACAATTATAATTCTCTCCTTGCCTGGAGTGTGATAGAGCCGTATCAACCACCATAGGGGTTGCCGCATCTACATGTTTTTTCCACTTGTTTATAATGAGGAGAGTGGTGTGGAGCAAATGTCCTTCCACCATTTTTCCCCCTGAGCTGAATCCATTTTACTGTAGAAAAAATTTGCAAACGAATATCGAGCATGATTTGCTTCCAATTCTTGTTCTAATGCCAATGCACTAGGCATTAGGGTGGGTCGATTCCTGACTTTTTTTGATTCGGAATTTCTAATAGTGCGGAAAAGTTGCCTTAGTACTTCCTGATTCCAATGCAACTTTTTGTTTTGAGATCGGATTGCATCTTCAACCCCAACTCCGGCCTTGAAATTTCGAAATGGTATATGTGATCATGGCCGTGGGACGAACCGTTCCCGAGGTACGAGCGGAAAGGCGGCGCGCCGCAGCGCAAGGTGAAAATCGACTTGCGGCCACACTTCTTGACGTTGATTTCGCCGAGTGCTATCACTCACATTCAATTACCTACGCCAAAGGGCACGTTCGGATAGGTCTCCACACAAATATTTTTTCATCGAGTTCCTTCACTCTTGTCGGTGATTTCGCCGAGTCCTATCACTTACATTCATTTCCCTGCGCCATACGACACGTTCGGACTGGTATCCACATAACTATTTTTTCATCGAGTTCCTTCACTCTTGTCGCCGAGTGCTATCACTTATATTCTCTCAACAGAACACAGAACTCAAAATGTCTGTATCTAAATTTAAATTTAGACAGAAATGTCCTGTGTTTGGCATATATCCGTACAATCTCTCTGAGTCCCAGTTACCTACTTACCAGGATGTTCTTTTGTGTTATCAGTTTGAAAGATTTCGTATAGGGCGACTCCGAGGCGACAACTATGAACCTAGGAGTAAAGAGGTTACAGAAATAGTTGCAAAAACGGTTGAAAATACTTTCAAAAAGTCATCTATTCCGATAGTTGTACAAATGCTCACCACATACCATAAGAAATTTCTGACTCTTAAACAAATGTTTTTAAGGAACCCAATAGGTTTGAGCTCTAAAAGAGACGACTTTGTCTCTTCTGCCGGAAAATTATTTGACATCGCTGCTTGTAAATGCATTTATTTTTCTTCTTGCACTTGTCCAAAGGAAAGGAAAGTTCCTATCAGTGAATAACCATTACTCTTGGACCAGAGGACCAGAAGAATTAGTCGCATTGGAAGTGTTGATCTACCTGAAACAAAAAAGATTACAAAGAAAAATGAACGTAAAGAAAAGCTTTCAAAACGTCATTCAACATCAACACTTACCAGAAAAGTATCAGCTAGAACACGTGACCATTCAGATCAGCCAGACTCTCATACAGACGACAACAATGTAGGTGCGTCGCACATGGATTCTTCCAGAAACGATGCTGATGATGAATTTTCTCTTCCATCCTCTAAAACCAAACAAAACACACTAGTATTAAAACACACTGCTTTAGCTGCCCAAAGATTTGGAGTAAGTGATAAAGCAGCGGCCTTGATTGTTTCATCTGCTTTTCTGGATGCCAAAAAAGCAGGTTTGATAACAGAGGATCAGGCTAGCTTTGTCACTGACAAATGCAAGATTAGTCGGGCAAAAAAAAGTGTTGGAGATAAGCTCCAAAACAGCGAAAGTATTGACTCTGTATATGGGCTGTATTTTGACGGCCGCAAAGACAATACACTTAAACAAGTCAGCGAAGGTGAAAAGTACTACCGCGACACTGTCAAAGAGGAACATATTTCTCTTATAGCGGAACCTGGTTGTCATTACTTTGGCCACGTCACCTCTTCTTCCGGGTCAGCTGAGGATGAGACGCAAGCTATATGGCAACATTTACAAGACAATTCAGTTGACGTGGAACATCTAGAAGTTGTCGGTGCTGATGGCACCAACACGAATACAGGTTGGAAAGGTGGAATCATTCGGAAACTAGAAGAAAGAATAGGTAGGCCATTACAGTGAGTTGTTTGTCTTCTACATTTCAACGAACTTTCATTTCGTGCTCTTTTCGAACACATAGATGGTGTCTCAAAGAGTCCAAATACATTCTCTGGCGACATAGGTAAATTGCTCCCTGATTTTGAGAAGTTGCCGGGTGTCAAATTTGAAAGTTTTCCATCCTGCCAATTACCTTCTGAGGTTAATCATCCGACCCAACTTAGCACAGACCAAGCTTATCTCTATAAAATATCAGAAGAAACATGTGCAAATCTCGCTGGCTCACCTGTGGAAATAGAATTCTGAGATTATACATTTCTACTGACAAACCAACAAAGGAAATAAAGACTTTGGTCAAGTACATACTTACAGTTTACTCACCTTTGTGGTTCTCAATAAGATTCAACAGTTCAATCAAAGATGGCTCGCGCCATCTCTATGCTGCAATTCAAAGGTCGAGATACTTACCTGCTAAACTGCGCAAGGTTGTCGATTCATCCATTCAACAGAATGCTTTCCTTGCTCTTCCAGAAAACATTCTCCTTAGTATGATGACTGACGAACGGATAGAAGTCAGAGAGTTGGCCCTTGACCGTCTTCTGGCAGCAGAGTCTGACACTGTAAATGGAAGGGTTAGATGTAATAAAGTGCCAAAGCTGAATTTCAAAGCTAATAATTATTACGATATGATTAACTGGAAAATTATTGGAAATTTAGTAAATTCCCCTCTCACACCGTGGCAGTCGAGAGAACCGTCAAACTGGTGACAGAGGCATCTTCTAAAGTTATTGGCACCCAATCTCGTGATCGTTTTATATGCTCTACACTGAAATCTAGGCAACAAGTGCCAAAGTTTAGTACAAAATCTGATTTTTTTAATAAATTTGACACAGATTTAGACTAAAACAAGCCTAACATATGGTTCTTTGGTTGGGTTGGGCTTGGGAGGAACCCGAAGATTAGACACCTCCACGCGGTGGGTTCTGGGTGACCAATACAGGCTAGCTGAGAGCTGCAACAATTTTCTCTTGCGCTGTGGCGCGCCGCCTTTTCGCTCGTATCTAGGGAAAGGATCGTACTACGGCCATGATCACATATCCCATTTCGGTAGCAAATGACGTGACAAATAACTTTTGTTTTATACATTTTGCCATGAGATGCGTACTTCAGGCGCTAGGTAGACAATTTCACGATTTTAGTCGAATTTCCGAAATTTCAAGGACGGAGTTGGGGATGAAGATGCAATCCGATCTCAAAACAAAAAGTTGCATTGGAGTCAGGAAGTACTAAGGCAACTTTTCCGCACTATTAGAAATCCTGAATCAAAAAAAGTCCGGAATCGACCCACCCTAGTGTACAACGGTGGACCTTATTTTTGAGGAATATACTTTCGAAGGCGGCGCATTTGTGATGACGTTGAGTAAGGCGCTAGACGGCAGCGCATCTCAATGGTTATCACAAATATGCTTCGCAGGCATAACCTGGACTCAATTTAAAGAGTTATTTATTAAACGCTTCGTGGGAGTCGAGACAACAACAGCAATTTTATTGAACGTTATAAATGGTCGTCCTAAATATGGAGAAGGGTTTGCAGAATATGGTAGCCGAATTGTTACATCACTCATGTCCAAGTGGAAAAATAAGGACTTGGAGGAAATCGCAGTGCCGGTAGCCTTTGCACATATGGCGCAAATCGATAACAGTTTGTTGCGATGGGTATATACCACCAACGTAACAAGCCGCAATGAGTTACAACAACAACTGCAGGCTCACACTTTTAAGAAGCGTAATATTGGAGGACGATGCAACTGGCCCAGAGCGGAAGAAGTCCAAATTCCAAATTAGATGTCACCAATGCGGAAAGATTGGCCATAAAATTGCAGAATGCCGGCAAAGGGGAAAGAACACAAAAGGATACACTCACAAGGAGAGCCGCAATGGTGTGAAAGATCGATCCTTCAAGTGCAGCGAAATGGGACATTTCGCTAATTCATGTCCTAAAATCCGGACCAGCGGGAATGAGCAGAATTATGAAAAGCGTGTGGACATTTGTACTGTAGCTCCGCCAAAGGGTATAATTAATTTATCAGGTGAGTCCGTTCCAATTTGCTTTGACTCCGGAGCAGAGTGTTCCTTGGTGAAGGAAAGTTTTGCGGACAAATTTAAAGGAAAACGATTTAACAGTATTGTAAAAATAAATGGAATAGGTAACGACTCCATATGTAGTTCTTTACAAATTCTTTCCAATATAATCATTGAACAGTATTGTCTTGAGATTTTATTGCACGTTGTAATGGATAAATATCTAGCATATGATGTTTTGATTGGTCGTGAAATATAAAGTCAGGGCTTGAGTATAACAATAGACGCTGAAAAACTCAGAATTTACGCGACAGATGACAAACGACATCTGTCAAATATTAAAATACACACGTTCTTATGGACACTGTTATTTTGACAGCTGCACGACTACACGACGGTAGGCCGACAGTTGTCTTTCTCGCTAACTTCAGTATTCTCCTATATTTGCCAACGACAGTAGGACGACAGTAGAGTTGACAGTAGAATGGAAGATAGAGAGATGAGGAATAGTAGTGATGCCACTAATATGTAAAATGTAAAATTATTCACAGCTCTAACAAACTTGACGTTATTTTACAAATAAAATCATAAAATAGCTCTATTGTTGTCCTATTTTACCATTTGTAATAACAATTGATAATTTAAAATAAATAAATTGACCTATTTACTTATTTTTTGCATAAAAAATTTCACTTTGAACAAAATATTAAAATTTCACTGAAGTGCAAGGTATTAGTATGGCCACAACGAAATTGTTTACATGCAAAATGGAGAGCTGTGTTGTCTTGTCTACATGCGTTCATGTAGTAGGATGCACAACGCCGTTTTCAGTTCACTGTCGTGATGCCATGTCGTGTCGTAAGCATTGTATTCAGTATAACCTCAGGAACCGTTAGGTACTTGTAGAGCAATAAAGGGGTGCGTATATAATTAAGCGCAATGTCCTCGCAGAGTCAGTTCAAGAAGTGATCTTGATTGGAGTAGAACAAAAAAAATTTAAAAAAATTGTGCGGAAAAAAGTTAATTTTCGGAATTGTCCAATTTTCCGACTTTTAGGGGTATGGAAAATAAATCGTAGCCGATTCTCAGACCTACTGAATACGCGTATAGAATTTGGTAAAAATCGGTAAAGCCCTTTCGGAGGAGTAGGGTAACTAATATTGTTTTTTTTTTTTTTTTTTTTTTTTTTTTAATTAAAATTGATAAAAATATATTTATTATATTTTTCAAGTACAATATAACAATATGTTCTAAATACAAAAGTTTATATAAAAAATTTTAATTATACATTTAAAACCGTAGTAACATATGCAATTAAACATTAACTTAATTCCTAAATGGGAGATATAGAACATGATGTCTTTTAAGTCTAATAGTTTCATTGCTATCATCTAATAACATGACTGCCAAAGGATTGTCATGATAACTTATCCTGTGCAAATATGCTGAACTAAATCTTTTAATTTCATCTTTAACAAAAGGTATATTCAGGTCTGAATGGCTTTATTTGTTATGAACCAAGGCGCATTTGTAATTAATCTTAGAGTTTTCGATTGGTAACTTTGTAGAATTTCCATATTTGAATTACAAGCAGTGCCCCAAAGTTGCACACCGTATGTCCATATAGGTTTTACGAGTAGTATAGATTTATATAACAGTAATTTATTTTCAAGATGTAACTGCGATGTACGCCCAAGTAGCCAAAAAAGTTGTTTGGTTTTTATTTTTAATTGTTTATTTTTGGCGTGTATGTGCTGTTTCCAAGTTAATCGTTTATCCAAGTGCATGCTGAGGTATTTAACGCCATCGCTTTTAGGAATAGTATTGCTATTTAAAAGACATGGAGGGCAGTCGCTTCTCCTTAATGCAAATAAAACATGTACGGATTTACTCACGTTTGCTTTCATTTTCCAGCAATCTAACCAAGTCTGTATCTTTATCAATTCTCTTTGCACTAAATTAGTAGCTTCAATTGGCGTCTGGCTTGACGGCAATAGAGCAGTATCATCAGCATAAGTAGCAATTAATACATTTTCAGTTACAGGAATGTCAGATGTAAAGATGGTGTATAGTACAGGGCCAAGAACGCTTCCCTGTGGAACTCTTGCATTTATGTATTTTATGTCAGACGTTTCGTCATTTATTTTAACATAAAACGACCTGCTTGTTAAATAAGACTTGAGAATTAGATAAACTTGAGAGGAAAATACTTTTTTTAATTTATATAGTAGACCTTGATGCCAAACTTTATCAAATGCTTGTTGTATGTCTAAAAACACAGCTGAACAAAATTCTTTACGTTCAAAAGCATCAATAATGTGATTAATTACACGGTGGCATTGTTCGGGAGTACCATGATATCGACGAAACCTAAATTGGTGTTCAAGTATCACCTTATTTTCTCTTAGTATTGACAATACTCTGCGCAAAAATATTTTTTCAAATATTTTGGAGAATAGTGACAACAAACTGATTGGTCTATATGAAGTGATTTCGTTCTCTGATTTAGCTGGTTTAGGCACAATCACAATTTCAGCGCACTTCCACTGAGTAGGGAAATGGTTAAGCCATAAAATAGACTTATATATAAGTGTAAGCAACATAATTCCTTTTTGAGGTAAGCATTTAGCTACTTTGGCATCAATTTTGTCATATCCTGAGGCTTTCTTGTTAGACAATTTCTCGATTTCAGTACATATTTCAGCGGGTGTAATATGCTTCAGTGGCAAAGACATTTGACATGCAATGTCAAAGAATTATAATATTTCAGCATCATTGTTCCTGCCACTGTTATTAAAAGGAGTGAAAGTTGCTTCAAGGTATTTACTAAATGCATTTGCTTTACTTTTATCTGTTCTACACCAAACGTTGTTACTGTCTTTGAGAGGTACATTTAATTTTTTAGGCCGTTTTATGAATTTTATAGCATTCCATATCTCATAGTCTTCATTATTTCTATAATTTAAACTTGTGATTTTAATATCATTCGAAATGTAATAGAGCTTCATAATAATCCCTTATATTGCACCCTTCATAACCAAGACCCTGAGGTTCAAGAAGAATTATTAAAGATGCGGAGTGATTTATCATTGGCTATTGAATCAGGGAGTAATTTTTGGAAGAAAATAGATGAAACAAAATGTTATAACATAAAAACACAAATTTTTAAATTATATTCCATGTTTTGATCCACATATATAGCTGTGAAGTTTCATTTTCAACACTTAAATTGGTCCAAAATAAGTACAGAAACAATCTTTTGGATCAACATATAGCTGACCTCATTCGAACTCAGGAGTATAATTCTGAGGTAAATGTGGACAAAGTAATGGAAAACGCACTGATCAACATTTGTACAAATTGAACTTAAATCATTTTCATCAACATTATAAAAAGAAATTGCTCATTATATATTCAGTATACTTTTCTGCCAACACAGTTTGCAGCAACGCTTTACGCACACAAGTGAAAGCTACATACTATTGCATTGGACAACACTGTTTTAAATGATCAAATATTAATCTTTTCTTTCAGATATTATTATCATTTTTATATAATTAACCTTTCTTTCTGTTTCTTTAAAATTTACGAGTTCTATTTAATTATTCTTTATTTTCAGATATTAATAATTTTTTTATTAAATATATTTGTATATATAAATATTTAGGTAAAACCATAATTTTGTTAATTATAAAATTAATAATTATTGTGTGGGAGGATGGAGTCATGTGTAGAAGTTCACGCAAGTGAGGAAAGTTCTCTGATCGCCATGCACTTGGGAGTGGCCAGAAACGATTCTTTTACATATGACTCAAGCAGCTCACGACTTTCGGTCTTTGACCAAGTATCCTCTGGGTAGCCTAAGAACATCTGTTTGAAGGCGAGCTAAAGTGAAAAGGCGAAATATTCCCTACTTAGGGTTGTGCGCTGGGTTTGGGACCCGCCACGTAAAGAAACCCTCAATGAAAGGAAACAACAAGCCTCGGATAAGTGACCCCGCTTTTGATGACGACTATGACAAACAAATTAAGGACTATGATTTGAGGGCATGCACCTGGAATGTCCGGTCCCTTAATTGGGAAGGTGCTGCTGCCCAGCTGATTGATGTCCTCGTGAAAATAAAGGCTGATATTACCGCCGTCCAAGAAATGCGATGGACGGAACAAGGACAGAGACAAGTAGGTCCTTGTGGCATTTTTGGCAAGTTTGGTGTTGGATTCGTGGTGGAAGAGAGACTCCGTCGCCGAGTACTATCATTCACTCCTATGAATGAACGTGTAGCCACAATCCGCATCAAAGCGAGGTTCTTCAACATATCGCTGATTTGATCCCACGCCCCGACGGAAGAGAAGGACAATGTGACCAAAGATGCCTTTTATGAGTGCTTGGAGCGCACTTATGAGAGATGCCCCCGCCACGATGTCAAAATCGTGCTTATCGACTTTAATGCCAGGGTGGGCAAAGAAGATATCTTTGGCACTACGGTCAGTAAATTCAGCCTTCACGAGGAAACATCCCCAAATGGGTTGAGGCTGATCGACTTCGCCGGGGCCCGAAATATGGTTATCTGTGGTACTAGATTCCAGCATAAGAAGATTCATCAAGCTACCTGGCAGTCTCCGGATCGAAAAACCACCAACCAGATCGATCATGTTGTGATAGACGGAAGACACGTCTCCAGTGTTTTAGATGTGCGTGCGCTCCGAGGTCCTAACATCGACTCGGACTACTATATTGTTGCAGCCAAGATTCGCACCCGCCTCTGTGCAGCAAAAAACGCACGCCAACAAACACAAGGAAGGTTCGACGTCGAGAAGCTGCAATCACAACAGAGAGCCTAACGATTTTCTAGTCGGCTTGCTCTCTGAGAGCATTCGTCAACAACTCGGTATAAGGGAACTGTGGGACGGCATTTCAAACTCTTTTCGTACAGCTGCAACCGAAACCATTGGTCTTCGGAAAGTGCAAAAGAACAGCTGGTACGACGAGGAGTGCCGTGTCGCAGCGGAGAGAAAACAGGCTGCCTACCTCGCAACGTTACGATCGACCACAACACGTGCGGGATGGGATAGATACCGAGAGTTGAAGAGGGAAGCAAGACGCATTTGTAGACAGAAAAAGAAAGAGGCCGAAATGCGTGAGTACGAAGAGCTTGGTAAGCTGGCCGACATGGGTAATGCTCAAAACTTCTACGAAAAGATGCGGCGACTAACACAAGGTTTCAAGACCGGAGCATACTCTTGTAGAACCCCCAAAGGTGATCTAGTCACCGATGCCCAAAGCATACTTAAATTATGGAGGGAACACTTCTCCAGCCTGCTGAATGGCAGTGAATGTACAACGCCAGGATAAGGCGAACCCTATTCCCAATCAATGACGATGGAGCAGACGTTCCATTGCCTGACAGTGAAGAAGTTCGAATAGCCGTTACCCGCCTGAAGAACAGCAAAGCGGCAGGGGCCGACGGATTGCCGGCCGAGCTATTCAAACACGGCGGCAAAGAACTGATAACGAACGAAAATCATGCCCAAAGATTGGAATTTAAGTGTGTTATGTCCAATCCTTAAAAAAGGAGCCCCACAATCTGCGCCAACTACCGTGGGATAAGCCTCCTCAACACCGCTTACAAGGTTCTAT
Organism: Bactrocera correcta; assembly: GCA_027475135.1. Taxonomy (NCBI): domain Eukaryota; kingdom Metazoa; phylum Arthropoda; class Insecta; order Diptera; family Tephritidae; genus Bactrocera; species Bactrocera correcta. The sequence goes on along the minus strand of CM050326.1, from coordinate 26,297,235 downwards.
CAAGCGTATTGTGTGAAAGATTAAAGCCCACCGTCAACAGACTGATTGGACCTTATCAGTGTGGCTTTAGACCTGGCAAATTAACAACCGACCAGATATCCACTATGCCCCAAATCTTGGAAAAGCCCCGTGAAAGGAGAAACGACACGCACCACCTATTCGTCGATTTTATAGCTGCTTTCGACAGCACGAAAGGGAGCTGCCTCTATACCGCGATGTCTTTATTTGGTATCCCCGCAAAACTAATACGGCTGTGTAAACTGACGTTGAGCAGCACCAAAAGCTCCGTCAGGATCGGGAAGGACCTCTCCGAGCCGTTCGATACCAAACGACGTTTCAGACAAGGCGCTGCTGGAGAAAATTATTCGAGCTGCAGAACTTAATCGAGCAGGTATACGTACAATCTTTTATAAGAGTGTACAGCTGCTGGCGTATGCCGATGATGTTGATATCATCGGCCTCAACACTCGCGCCGTTAGTTCTGCTTTCTCCAGACTGGACAAGGTAGCAATGCAAATGGGTCTGGCAGTGAACGAGGGCAAGACGAAATATCTCCTGTCATCAAACAAACAGTCGTCGCACTCGCGACTTGGCTCCCACGTCACTGTTGACAGTCATAACTTTGAAGTTGTAGATAATTTCGTCTATCTTGGAACCAGCGTAAACAACACCAACAATGTCAGCCTGGAAATCCAACGCAGGATAACTCTTGCCACAGGTGCTACTTTGGACTAAGTAGGCAATTGAGAAGCAAAGTCCTCTCTCGACAAACAAACACCAAACTCGATAAGTCACTCATAATTCTCGTCCTGCTATATGGTGCAGAGGCTTGGACGATGTCAACAACGGATGAGTCGACGTTGCGAGTTTTCGAGAGAAAGGTTCTGCGAAAGATTTATGGTCCTTTGCGCGTTGGCCACGGCGAATATCGCATTCGATGGAACGATGAGCTGTACGAGATATACGACGACATTGACATAGTTCAGCGAATCAAAAGACAGCGGCTACGCTGGCTAGGTCATGTTGTCCGGATGGATGAAAACACTCCAGCTCTGAAAGTATTCGACGCAGTACCCGCCGCGGGAATCAGAGGAAGAGGAAGACCTCCACTCCGTTGGAAGGACCAAGTGGAGAAGGACCTGGCCTCGCTTGGAATATCCAATTGGCGCCACGTAGCAAAGAGCTGTTGACTCGGCTATAATCGCTTAAGCGGTGTCTACGCCAGTAAAGAAGAAGAAGAAGAATTATTGTAATAATACAATTAGAAATAATTCTGTAAAAATTGTATATTAATAAAAAAAATTTTAATTTAAAATGTTTGTTTAGTATTCTAAAATTCAACCATGCCTCAGCTGTCGATTGGAGATGTTAGAGCAGCCCTGTTATATGTACTTTTTTTTATATGACACTAATAAATGTGCGCAAGAGAGATCTATGATCACACGTATATGTACGTGTAAGCAGAGAAATGGTTAAAATCTTCACAGCACGGGAAGTTTATCCAGTTTTGAGGGTTTGATAGCTAAGTGTTTCACTATAATCCAGTCAAAATAGACATTCCAGTTTGTATTAATTCCCAACAACAATTTTTGTGCAGGCCTCGGATCCGTCATTACAAAGGAGATGTGAAAAGTCCCCATCGATCCCACTTGTGCGCTGTTTCTTATTTGAGGTCAAAGGCCACAAATTTGCGTTTTTTGCATATATCTCTGAAACAATGAGAGCTATCGAAAAATGGTTCAATCAAAATTTGTGGATAGTAAAATTGTCTACAAAAGAAAATAAAACACTTTTTCCTCTACAAAGCATCACTTTCGAGATATCGTGACTTTAGATCGCAGGAAAGTCGTATATTCATTTCCACACCACCTCTGAGGTAGTCTACACGGCGCTTTTTTTAACGTGGTTTCCCCAGTAGGAATACTCCACAACATATTTTGACCTAAATTATGTAATCGGACACTATTTTATTAACTAAATTTTATTTTTATTTAAATTAAATGAAAAATTTAACAGCAAGAAAATTACATCATCATTTATCATCAAATTCTTCATAGTCACTCGTTTCTTCCTCTTCACTGTCTTCTTCCTCTTGCTTGATTTGTGTCGACTGTTCCAAGAAGAGAGGTATATCAGTTATATGCTCATCAATTTCGAAACAATTTTCATCTGTTGCATTTGTTCGTGCAAGATACATACCGATGAAACAATAAAATGATTTTTAAAATTAGTGCAGCTTTTTTTGCAATTACAAAAATTTGTATTGAATAATTTTTCTGGAGCAGATGGCAGTAAAGTCTGGATTGGCTCCAAACTATTATTCATCAATTTTCAGCCCCGATTTTCAGGATTTAAATCATTGCCTAGTTACAATTGCACTTGGCAGAACACGCGAAACAAGTGTTGATAAGCTGACGAGATATATCAGAAGCAGCCAATTTCGCTCCTCCCTTCCTCAGTTGCCGACCGTAGTAAGCAAAATGTGAAGATGCTGAGCTTTTTTTATTTCAGCTGTTTTATCTGCTTCTTTGCTAAGAACAAACAGTATTTCTTGAAACAAAAAGACGATTCATTATCTCGTGCTCTAATACGAGGAGGACTAATCCTTATCCCACCTCACGATGTATTTTAGCTGCAGCGATGCTGCTCTTTCGGGTGTATGCTCTACGGCACTGCTTATGTATCGTTACAGATGTTTTGTCTTTCAAATATTCATCGAACCCATCACCTCTTTCAGTATTTGAATCCATTAAAGTCTTTACCCCACGATCAACAACCACAATTTCACTTTCAGTCAAAGATCCATCGCAAATAGAGCAAACTTCTGACATTTTTACAAAATTTTGTAACGGAATGGTTAAAAACAAGAATATAATTCACAAACACGTCTATTCACCATGAAAACCCATGATGATAAACCAAACTTCTGACATTTTTACAAAACTTTGTAACGGCACCGTCAAAAACGAAAATATAATTCACAAATACTTCTATAAAACTGACTGCATTTACTAACCGTGCGATTCTGTTCCGTGATACAGTCTCAAGTCTCTAAATTTGAGATCTTAAGTTAGAGACAATTTTTGAGACTTGAGACGATTTTGCTATTCTGTAAGCGACAGTCTCAAAATCTATTACATTTCATTATTCAGAGATGTTTTTACACTTGAATGAAAATAAATATGTCGATAACAAATATTAACATAGTCAAAAACCATAATTATCCATAAAAATAAAATTATATGTTGACTTTGTTTCATAATATTTAAGATATTTATGTAAAATTGATTTATTTTTAACCTTTTCGGGTTTGAGTTGTTTACTAAATATAAAACAATGACAATCGATTATTCGTGCGATTCTGTAACGTGAGACAGTATCAAGTCTCTAAATTTGAGATTTTGAGTTAGAGACAATTTTTGAGACTTGAGACGACTTTGCTATTCTGTAAGTGACAGTCTCAAAATCTATTACATTTCATTATTCAGAGATGTTTTTAAACTTGAATGATAATAAATATGTCGATAACAATTATTAAATTTTCTATAACATAGTCAAAAAACATAATTATCAATAAAAATGAAAATATATGTTGATTTTGTTTCATAATATTTACGAAATTTATGTAAAATTTATTTATTTTTAACCTTTTCGTGTTTGAATTGCTTACAAAATGTAAAAAAACGACAATCGATTAATATCTATGATGATATCTATTCAGTACATTGAAAATGGCAGCAAGAGTTCTTTTTAGTTTTGTGACCAGCTAACTACCAGGTCTCAATATTTTGAGACTAACGCTAGAGACTGTTTAGTGAATAGTAACTACAGGGTAGGCCATTTAAAGTTGACCCATTTGTTTGTTTGCCAAAATTAAGGCGTCGCGGATAATCAGCTGGGTTTAGTTTTTGTGCCATTTGAATTTTATATGGAAACATCTTCAAATCTTTATGAATTATGCGTCGGAGAGTGGTGCGAGAGATGTCTAATTCCTGAGAGCGGCGATAACTCGATGTCGATGGAGTCTCCTCAATACTGGCTCGTACAGCTTCGATATTTTCATCAGAACGTCTTGTGCGTTGTCTGGATGCATGACTGGCATTACTGAGATTACCGGTGTTCACAAATTTTGCGTATAAAGACTTAATTGTGTTCTTAACTGGAACACTTTTCACTTTATTTTTTTTGCGAAACGCACGTTGAGTTAACACAATTGAAAAGTTATTTTGAATATAAAGCTGAACAATTTCAGCGCGTTCTTTTGGAGTGTACTGTTCCATGGTATAAATTGTCTTCGAATGACGCTTCTAACGCGGTATGACATTAGCCGATTTGTCAGCGCTGTTAAAAGTTACAGCGTTGCCAGATGGGTCAACTTTAAATGGCCTACCCTGTAGTATCAAATTGATACTTTGCCTCAAAATGTCTCAAATAGAGACTAGAGACTGGTTACAGAATCCCGCTATATATCTATTATGATCTCTATTCAGGATATTCAAAATGGCAGCAAGAGCTCTTTTAGTTTGTGACCTGCTAACTATCAGGTCTCGAATTTGAGTCAATATTTTGAGACTAATGCTAGAGACTGGTTAGTGAATAGTAACAGTCATAAATTGAGACTTTACCTCAAAATGTATATTCTATGTCTAAAATAGTCATAATTCGAGAACAGTGCACCGTGGAAGAAAAAATGTTGAAATTTTTTTTGTAGACAATTTTTGTTGTGCTATATTATAAAATTAAATGCATTTTGAAAATAAGATTTTCCCAAAAAATTAATATTTAGTTTAATATTGTTAATTTACAGAAAAATTATGCAAATTGGGTTGGGAATGAGCGAAGTCTTAAATGTATTAAACTTATACAAGCATAAATTTATTATTTTAATTGGTATATAAAATTTATGACACAATTATTATATAGTAGTCCAAAAATTAAAATTCTTATTTTTCCCAGAAATACATTTGTAAAAAAGGGATCGTAATCCTTTTTTATTTTCCTCATAAAAGATTTAAACAGTTCAAGAGCTCAAAACACGCGCTACATCAACTACCTACCCGACAGCATTTCGCAGTGTGCTGAAATAAAATTTTCAAGAGCACAAAACATGCGCTACATCAGCTCGAATCTAATTAACCTACGCCTTGCGCAAATGATTATGTTATGATAACAAATGCCCACATACAGATTCGGCAATGGCAATAGCATAGATTTTACAGTTAGTATGACATAAATTTTATCTTGTCGAGATGCCCGTTAGCAATGAGGAGTGTCCATAGACAAGCAATACAGATTTTAAGCAATTATAAATTGCCTGTGGAAATGGGCTGTTACTGTTCAGTGTCAATGTTTCGTCATGAAGTTGACTGAATTATAATTTGTAAAAGGTTTTTGCTTCAACATAAATTTTATAAATTTTTTAAACATATGCTTTGGAGTATTAAAAAATATATTATTAAAGGTGCAGTGCAGTAACAAGAAAACATTAATGCGAAATATATTTAGGTTCTGTGCTTAAAATAATTTTTTAAGTGTTGTTGCATGGCCCCGCCTGAGTTCTGGTAAGTACAAAATGGCGGACGAATCTAAAATATATATGTATGTATATTTTTAACATGCTTCTTAAAATAAATCTTTGTTATTATGTGTTTTCAGGTGAAAATTTTCAACGTAAGGTAAGTTTTGTTAAACATAGTGTGCTAAAGGAGGGGCTGTTTACATCGAGGACCTTAGTATTGTTCTGCGGCCTGCCAGCAGAAAAAACTTATTTTTGCGACTGTAATATGTCGGACGCTATAGCTGCACCACTAATACCTCAACTGCAAGAGATGCAGCAACAACAACAACATAATGGCTCTAATGCTAATGCTTCGAACACTCAGCAATGGTATTCCAATCCTTGGTATGCTAATCAACAATACCAACAACAATATAGTCAATATTATCAATACTACATGCGATATGGATTACAACAACAGCAGCAGTCTCAACAAAACAATAATGCACCTCCTGGCTTTAGTAATTTGGTAAGTCAACATACCGATAAAAATTTGCCACCATTACCATCTGGTCCACCACCTCCACCGCCAATAACCCCTGGCAACAATCAGTTGCAAGGTAATCAAAAGGGTTTTGGTGGAATACGATTCAACTTGAATCAACAGAAGCGGTTAGCCAATGCTCCTAACCCGTTACAAAATTCAAGTTCCCCGATGAATACTTCAACTTTCCAAAATAATGCGGGTAACAGCGGTATGAATGCTACAACCATGAACAACATAATTGGCAGCGGTAAAAAAAAGCGTAAACGTAATAAGAAACAGAATCCATTACAACAACAGCAGCAGGCTGCTTTCGATGCTCATTTTGAAAATTTGAATACGAGTCAACAAATGATCGGAAGCTTCGTTAACACATCTTTACCACCACCTACAATTCCTCCTCCTATATCTGCAGATTTATCGAAACCGCCTCCTCCAATCATGCCGTATAATAATTTCAATGTGAAGAGTGCTATTGATGTTAATAAACAGGGCGAAACAAAATCACTTACTAACCATGTCAGTTCTGTTGAAGCACCGAATAAGAAAATAAATCTATTTAATAATCCAAATGATGCTTGGCCAGAGTCTTTAAACAGTTATGTAGCTCGTTGCTATGCTAAATGCGCTACCGATTTGGATAAGGACCAAGTTGATATATGTTTGAAAGGAAAAATTATGGCAGCTGCTAATCGTAATGAGCTTTGGACCCGCGATTGGGACAATGAGCCAGTACCGAGTGTTCACAGTGAAAGAAACAATATCCAAATGCAAGTGTACAATCAGAAAAATAAGCAACAACAATCACAGGAACAAATAAAAGACACACAAAATTACAAACCGCAGCATGATCAAAGTTGCCAGAAACAATCAACACCACAAAAGAATTTAAAAGGTATATCACGTAGTTTAAACGCTCGACTAGGTCAACGGAACTCGTTTGGTGGTGACAAGAGGACATCAAGGGATTCTAGGAGTCGTTCACGGTAAGATATATTGGGAACTATTGTGTCATTGGAACATAGTACTCAAACTTTTATTACTCTTTTAGCTCCCCACAATCAAATAAATATCGCAAGCGAAGTACTCGTTCACGTTCGTGTAGTCCCATATCAAGTCCGCGCCGAAAAATCTGTCGCAGTTCTAGTTCGGAATCTTCTGATCGGCGATCTTCCGATAATTTCATTCCTTTTAATCCCTCTAGTAAAAAGACACAAAAAGCTAATAGCTCGAAAAGAAGTAAACATGTTAAGGGCGCCAATTCTAAATCTAAATTACCCTTTTATTCGTCTTCTATCGGTGGGGCGGTTGATGATGACACTACTCGTTTGCAACAGCGCGCAGCACGTTTTTCTCAAGGATCGAAAAAGTCGGTTATATCGGTAGCAAGTTCCCCTTTCGTAGTTTCGAAGGCACAAAAGCAAAAAAAATTGGTAAATAGTTTGGGCGGGCGTATGTATATGGATATTGAATCGACGGGGGGTTTTGAAACAGGTTTGGATTTATTCGATTTACATATAGTAGGTACATGTAGGGACTTGGAAAAGTCATTTCTTCGACTAACCAAGGCGCCGTTACCATCAGAAGTGCGGCCCATTGAGGTGTTAGCGCATTCGCTGCAAAATGTGAAACAAAAATGGAGGGACAATCAGGATTATTATTATGCATGTGATCAGCTTAAATCTATACGTCAAGATTTGACAGTAAGTGTTTCAAATGTAGAAAGTGCCATTATTCGAGTCCTACAAAATGTTAATTTTCTAGGTTCAAGGTATTCGTGATAAATTCACGGTAGAAGTATATGAAACACATGCACGTATTGCAATGGAAAAAGGTGATCATGAAGAGTTCAATCAATGTCAGACACAATTAAAAATGCTTTATACGGAAGTGGGAGCTAGTGTGAATTCATTGGAATTTACAGCATATCGTATATTGTACTATATATTTACAAAAAATACCTTGGGTAAGATCATGTAAATTAAAGACTGCATATTTTTAATTGTTTTTATTTAATTCTTTTATAATTAGACACAACTACTGTTCTACGCTCAATAAAACAATCCCAGCGTGATAATCCAGCTATTGCTCATGCCTTAGCCTTTCGGTCGGCTTGGGCTCTGGGCAACTACTGCAAATTATTCCAACTTTACAAGGCCGCGCCTCTGATGGCGGGACATTTAATTGACTGGTTTATCGATAGAGAACGCAAGTGTGCATTACGGACTATTATTAAAGCGTATGTAAAAATTTCAGTGTTTTTTTAAAGTTATACTAACCTTAATATTTTCGCAGTTACCGGCCATCTATTGGCATTGACTATGTTTCGAATTTACTTGCTTTTGGAAGTAAAGAAAAATGCAAAGAGTGGTTAGAGACATTCGGCGTGCCAATGATTGGCACTGAAAGCGATCATATTGATTGCAAAGTAGCAGCAACAATGAATATCTAATTAAAATACTGTATTGGTTAATAAGGAAATTATACCATGGAGTGATATTTTGAGCGTTGGCGGAAATTACAACATTATATAGAGTGACTGCGAAAAAAACGTTCTTTACGATGAAACCAACCATTTAGAGCTCAAGCATCTCGACAAAAATTGTATCAGCTTGCGAAACACCTCATTGGGTTCACTTCATGAGATATAGTAGCATTTTGACCGTCAGGTGCTTAGAACATACGCGGTACAATCTTTTTTAAACGTTTAAAACGCTCGGTAATTATTGTGGGGATTACAAATTATTTAAAAAGTGAGGAGGTATTTCAATCTAAAATTTTACGTGCGGTCTTTCGATATACATCAAATTAAGTGAACAAAGCTAAAAAATCAGTGCAAATAAAATAACATGTCGCGTAAAGACTTTTTCGGTGTGTTGGAGAACGGTAAGCAATTTTCGCACGCTATAAACCTAAAAAAAAAATCAGTTACCGCGTTTAAGAGATTCACTATATCCACGGAGCACATAAAGTCAATCATATAAAAGGAAAAGTAAGAAATCAAAACCACGCTGATTGGATAAACATCTCATAAAGTCGAAGTATATAGTCAGCAACTGTTTCTTGGCGGCCATGATATATACACTTTGGTACACGACCTGTCGCAATGAAAAATCTATTTACTTTATATTCAAATGGTTTTTAAGTTATACCATTGAAACGAGGCTTAAAAGTTACGTTGTTAAGTTCTCGATTCTGTATGCAACTCTTTTGAAGTCAGATAGACTACTTGTAGTTATGTATCTGTGATTATGCTTATGAGAACAATTTGATTTGTTCCCTCAGCAGATTTATAATGCTAAACAATTATTTAAAATAGGGTTTAAGTTTCCCCAAAGTCTATTATGTATAGGTTTCACTATCCAGAGGATTATTGTAAATTATGTCATATAAATGTTAATTTTCCTAATGTTTTTTGTCTCTTCTACAATAATCGTTGATTTTTTATGAACGTTATACAATTTATTGCAAAATTAAGTGCTTTCTATGATGATGGAAAGTTGAAGCCGCTGTTGGTTTAACCTCATGCTATCTTCAATATTTAGAATTGGATACCTCAAAAGTGAAAACGTAAACTACACAATTGTCTACTATTTCGACCCACATAACTACAACACGGAAATGTCTCAACAACAACGAATACGCTCTATTTCGTCGCATCAGACTTCACCTTCAATTTTCAATGCACAACGAGAATGGAAATTCGTTTAAGCAGCACAGCCATCATGTTATCTTTAATAATAACGCGATGTTTTGCCCCGAGTTCGCTGATATTATTAATTATTACATTTAAAGTACTTTTAACTGTATTAGGAATTTTTAAAGGTTCTAGATTTAAGTATTTATATATGTATTCATAATTGTTACTGATTTCTGATTGTTTTTTTGTTTGGCATTTGAAAGCAGCTGCCAAAATAGATTGCCCTCCTCATTTGCATATGGCTGACGCACGTCTGCATGAACATACAATAAATTAGAAATTTAAATGTTTTGTTTCTATTTTAATTTTATGCGAATCTTCAAAAAAATACTGACTAAAACCTATCTGACCGACTGTTGTTGCAGCGGGGAGTGTAAACATTCTTTAGAGCAGATCAAGGGAAGGGGGTGTTAGACGAGTTGGTTTCACAAGTCTTGCAAGAGTTGGTAAATGTTATGCAGGAATACTGCAGAACATCTCAGTATGTCAAAGTTTATTCTGGCAACTCGGGCTTTTGTTCTGATATCCCATGACCAGGAAAAGGATGATTTCTCCGGAAGCATCTCTATATACGCTGCTTCTAGGTCAATCCATTGTGTTCCTTGACCGATTGTGCAAGTGCTTTTCTGTAAACATTCAGGGGTGTTGTGGAATCCAAGACAGAATTACTTAGCTGTCAGAATTAACCAATTCTGATTATCAATGATGTCACCCAAAACCGATACAAATTCTGTTTCGAATATCAAACCAATGATGTCTGAATTCATGACACCTATGCTTTTTTTTTTTATGGGTTTCAATTCTGATTCCGACAACTATCAGTTTCCACAACACCCCTGATTAAGAGACATTTTGTAATGTGTCATGTTGTAACGCGTGTGCTACTTGGGCAACGATTTAACGGTCTTGTTGTACATCAGACGCTTGATTATAACTGCAGTCAATAGTGAAGTTGTAGACTGCCGAATTTAATTTGGGTTTATTGGCCATATTTTACTGTCATTGACAAAGAGGCTAAAATCAATATTTCTATTGTTGTTTCTTAGTAGCGCAGAAACGAGAATGGTTGAAAAACTGTTTTTTTTTTTTACTTATAAAAGGTCTGTAGGGCAATATTTTTTAAATTTTTTTTTTTTTTTTTTGCATTTTTTGTTCCCCTATAGTACCCTTAGAATCAATGCAGAAACCCACTTTACCATTGGAATGTTTCGAAAAAGGCCCAAAAATAATAATATCGCTCGACTTTCGGAATACACACCTCAAACTTTAAACGAGTTTTTCTCAAATAACACTCTTTTTTAAACAGGCGGAAATGATTCTGGTCGAACTACTCAACCGATTTGCTTAGTTTTTTTTTAATGTTCACAAAACGGCTGGATATCGTCTACTAGATTCACATTTTTTTTTATAATTTATTGACAATGTTATGACGAAATTTGTGTAAAAAAAAAACTAGGAAAATTTCAAAAAAAAAAAAAACGTTAATTACTTTTTTATTTATCAACATTTTTTCATGATTCTAGTAGGGACGATAACCATTCACGTACTTTTTAAGAATAAATTGGATTTTTGTGTTTCAGATGATCCAAACATGAGAAATCGTGTCCGCCAGTGAAAAAACGCATCTTATTCACCCAGCCATTTCTTCGACAGATGTCATCAAAAAATTCTGAAAAGAATTGTTTATACACTCCACGATGTACCTCATGATATGTGTAAAAAACCCTATCTATCTACTATCAATCTATCCATCTATATATGTATATAAAAATAAACGGCTGGACCAATTTTAATGAAACTTTCAGAAAATCCAGATTGACCAGACGAGTAATCCTGTAGAGTTTGGCTATTTACTATGATGATATTCTATTGTTTTATAACTTAAATTTGTGTTGACACATGCGTTCTGGATACATGTAAGTATATGTCAATCAGTAGGTGCCATGAATTCAGATATTGGTTTGATATTCGAAACAGAATTTGTATCGGTTTTGGGTGTCACAGAAACCAATTTTATCGGTTTTGCTGTCAGAAACAAATCAAGAAGATAGTCGCACACAGATTTGAATTGTAAGTTAAGAAATCAAGTTATTTTATTGTTACAAATTAATTTATGTTTATTTCTATAGGAGACAACATAAGAATAAAACACGAAATGTCTTAATTATTGAGTTTTGGAAAAAAATGCGGATATATAACAGGGGAGACTTTTTAGAGGCCTAAAAAAATCGTTTTTTTTTTTGGGAGGGAAAGAAATAATTGATTAAAGCGAAATTTCTAGGCTTTATATATGTATATTTAAATATCATCCGCAAATTTTTTGGATACGAAATCTTTAATATTCTGCCTTTGAAAAGCAATCTTCAGATGCTTCTGGCATGTGTATATGCCAGACGGCGGGCAGAATGCAGGTCGCGATTTCCCTCGTAAACAATAAAGTCAAAGAGATTCATATTTTTTAATAACTTATGTTCAAGTTAAGTTTGGAAAATTTTTAAAGAGATTTAAGCAAAAAAGTATTAAATTTTTTAAAGCTTCTAAATCAGGCTCCCCCTTAAAGATTTACAAAACGTAATAAACGTAATTAAAAACCCAAATGCGTCTTTATTCATTCGATAAATTTTATCTCTTAAAATCTTTCTGTAATTCGGAACTCATTAAAAACTTAAATAGGTTTGCTCCCAAATGTATTCATTTGCAAATTTGCACATTAGTAAACAGCTGATGCGAATATTGGTTTTGCTTATATTCGAAAAGACGAAAATCCAATCAGATTCTGTGACACAATTGAAAATCAGAATTGGTTTGCAATTCTGACAGCTAAGCAATTCTGTCTTGGATTCCACAACACCCCTGAATATGAAACATATTGAAGCATACTGAATTATACTAAAGTTAATAATTAAGGATTTTTAGGAATTCCAGGTAAGTTGTAGCGCCGCGAATGTATCCGTTTCCTGATGCGTTTTCAATTGATTATTACAACAGAAATTTGTATTTTTCTTCACCAATCATGTTTCTTCACAGAATCATTGTGATAAATAAAAACTGGCCTCCAAAAAAGCTAGTATTGGTTAAAAAAAAACCTCCAAATTAAAGAATGTTAAGAAAAAAAGAGCAAATGAAACAGCTGATGATCGTGAGTTACGCCTTGAGAAAAATCGTAACAGAATATCTACAAGAGGAAATATAGAAGAAGAGAATGAATCACGGCTTCAACAAGATAGTGAAAAAAATCTTGATTGCGAGCTACCGAGACAATCTAAAAACGTACACAAAGACTTGATGCCATTCGTAACCGAATAGCTCAATTACAAAAAAAAAACAGATTTAACGCTGCACCCAGTCAAAAACGCTACTCCCTTCCTTCCTTTTCCTTCCTTATCGGCAAAATGTGTGCACAGTGGAGAACGTAGGAAAAACGCTGAAATCCGCCATCTTTGTTTGTTTTCAATTGAAGTTTTGTACACATCTATGAATTCAATTACAATTTTTTACAATATAAAATATCAAAACTGAAAACAAACTTAAAAATAGTTTATATACTTATAAATAATAGCATTCGACTCTGATTTTGAGTTGTTTTAAGAAAATTTTAAACATATTGAGCAGATTGAATTATAAAAGTTGAGAATTACTGCAGTATATCGATATTGGCAACCCTGCGTTGTGAGAGAGCAATCAGCTGCCACGTTACCGGCGGCAAAATCCAAATGTGGATTCTCACGTCATACCACGTCAAATAGAGAAGGGAGTAGCGTTTTTCACTGTGCAGTTACCAGAGATAAAGAGATCCCCAACTCTCCTGTCACTGGAAATGTGAGAGCCGCTCACCTACCGAACTTTGACAGTTGACTGGATTGGGTAGGTCTTGACGTTTTGTAACTGGAATGACTGGAACGGCCAGATTGAAATTATACCAAAATATATGCGAACGGAGGAATTTGTTGCCGCCGTTGAAGATCACTAATAAAAATGTAAAACAATGAAAATCAAAGAAAATGCGAAACTTAAATATATTTCATTAAACGTTTTTCAATTTCATGCATATTAGTATTAATTTTCAGTTACCAATGATTAAAAACATTTAATAATTGAGAACTAACAGGCTTAATTCACCTTATTAAATATTGAAATATTAAAAGTCAGTTGTTTTAGTATGCTATAAAATCATAAAAAATAATTTAAATAGTTTCACCATTTATTAAAAGTCCAATATGTAATAATTTGCAGTCGTAATAAATGTTGGGTGTTTTAATTTAAATGCCCAAAAAATCGTATTTTGTTCGATCTGGCCATAATGGAAAATGTTATAAAAAACGCTTATTTTGAGGCGCTCTCACACTGGAATAAGTTGGGCATCCCATTATCCCTGGCAGTTACATTGCGCGCCCATAAGATAGGTCGTGCCAGCTGACACGACCCACGATTCTGCGTTTTTGACTGGGTGTGGCTTAAATCTTGCAGCGTTCAATTACAATAAGGTGTTGATTACAGAAATCATAAGGACGTAGTGATCGGTGTAATGAACAAAGTTTGTACATATTGTGATGCTTTGAAGTTCGCTGAAGAATTCCCTGGAATGTGCTGTTCGAACGGTAAAGTTGTTTTGTCACCATTGATGAAGCCCCCTGAGCCACTTCTTAGTTATATTTTTAAGCGCACTTCAACTTCCAAACATTTTTTTCAAAACATCCGAAAGTATAATTCATGCTTCCAAATGACGACCTTTGAAGCAACCAACATAGTGAACAATGCCGGTTACATGCCCACTTTTAAAGGGCAAGGTCAAATTTACCACAGAAGTTCTTACAAATTTATTTCACCGGTAAGGAAGCTGCAGAAGCTGATCGGCGTTGGGCAATTAGTACTGAAATAAGACGAGAAATCGCCTTAGAACTTCAAACTATGTTTCATGAAAACAACAGCTTCATGCGTTCATTCAAAACAGCTCTAGACTAGATGCCGACAGATGATTGTAAGGTTGTGATAGGAGCAGACAAAACACCCGGGGAGCATAAGCGGCGATTCAATGCACCGTAAAAGAAGACGATGCAGTTGTTACGGTGGGAACAGAATTCGAGCGACGCCATCTCCGAAATGAAAACCTTCGACGCGTTGCAGAAATGCACCGATCATACGATGCATTACAGTATCCAGTTATTAAATAATGATTCAACAAAAAAATTTCTTGCATGAACTTTTATGCCTACCGCCTTATGATCCGACGAAATGAATTTAATCATTTGTTAAAATGACGTGAACTATAACATCAATTTGTGCAAGTTGTAGAATAAAAATTTCTATAAAAAAAAAGGTGCGTGGAGTCCCTACGCGCGGAAGAAGTTATACTTCTTAGTGATATTCCAAGAAATAAATTATAAATTTATTATGCACATTTTATAAAGCAAGTCTAATTCAATTATCATTTCTGGGTTCATACGGATTGATATCTACAATATTATGATAACTAAAATGAAATGTCTTACATCTATTTTATCTATATTTCTCGCGAATACCGCATCAATAGTCGTACCTCCTTTTGTCGTAGGATCATTTCTTCCATTGATCATTTCTAAAGAAAATTTCTCTCTGGGGAATGCCAGTAATGGTTCAGCTTCTGGCAATGAGAAATTCACATTGAAATCTCCCGCAAGGAGTACCGGTTGTTCGCTATACTTTACTGATTCTCCGGTATTATCTGCAAAAGCTTGCGAACCTGCAGTTGACAACGGTAATAAAGCTTTATGGATGAACAATTTTATATCTCTCATCGATGAATTTGGTGATATATAAATGACAATTAAATTAAATTTTTTACTATTATGATTATCGCTAGGGTTCATTTTGCATTCTACCGCACGCAAATCGCCAATTCTTGTTGATGTTGATGTCACATCAGCATCACTCGCGTACGGAGCCTTTATATCTAAATGAGGAGTGAGAATATGACATTTGTCTTGCTCATTGTGATAAATAGCAACGCCTGAATTTCTTTTTTCATTTCGTTGAAATTTTACAACGAAATCAAAATTTGGTGCGGATACACCAGGCTCGATAACATCAAGATGTTTGACTGTTTAAACATTCTATCTGAGAAATCATCAACATGAGCACGAAGACTTTGACAATTGAATGATATTATTGATAAACATTTTCTTGTGCTTAGACACTTGAATAATTCTTTTTCCAAGGTGGTAATTGGATTTTGACGTAACATCAAGATGTTTGACTGTTTAAACATTCTATCTGAGAAATCAGCAACATGAGCACGAAGCCTTTGACAATTGAATGATATTATTGATAAACATTTTCTTGTGCTTAGCCACTTGAATAATTTTTTTTTAAGGCGATAATTGGATTTTGACGTAATTTTATCATTTCATCTCGCAAAGCACGACATGACCTGTCATTGCTTCCAATGCCATGATACAATTTTTTTTGTTTGATCACTGGGATAATGTAAACTCCTTTAATGGCAACAGCTCTTGACAGTACGACATAAACTAACTGTTGAGATTGAACTTTTTCATAATAGTAAACAATTTCATTGAAAGTTCCTCCTTGCGACTTTTGAATTGTCAACCCACAAGACTGACTACAGAAATGATCCTGTGAAGTATAGTCTTAACTTTTCAACGTTTCTTTTTTTTTGTTTTTTTTTTTTTTTAAACAGATGGGGGGAAATCTTCTAAAGACACCCTGGCGGGTAGTATCGGATTCGCTTGATGCCTACCGCCTAAAACCCCCCCACATCGGTTGCCAACCATATGGTTATGAACCTAGGATGTAATTTGGGGTAGAAGGAGGACGATTCAGTGGACCTAAAAAGAATCTGACGCTAATAAGCGAAGCTCGAGTTTTGGTTAGGTGGGAGCGAAAGGAATTATTAGGAAGACAGTTGATGCTAGGGTTTGCGTAGGATTCTACTGACGCCCGGACATTTGCAGCGTAGGAAATAGCTGCCGATTGAATGGAAGGAAGATTTGTTTCCTCGAGGATCTGTTTGCTTCTAACATACCACGGGAAATTAAGAGCTGTATGTATGTGGATTGAAGCCTGGACAGTTGTCTGGGTGAGGCAGAGCCCCAAATAGGGATGGCGTAGGAGCAGATGCTTCTAATGATGGCATTAAAAGTTCGCTTTTTGGTGCTTGGGGAAACCTTTTTAGTGGTAAAAAAAAGGTTTTAATAAGCTGAAGGCACCATTGGCTTTACCTCGAACTGCTGTGATTTGTTTCGTCCAGGTTAGCCGCCTGTCGAAGACAACACCGAGGTATTTCGCGAAAGGGCTTCATTTAATAGGGAACCTATTTACCAAGATTTTTGGTGGAATTCGTTTCCTCCGTGAAAAAATTGCCTCTGATTTGGTTGTGTTGATGTTAAATCTCCACAGCCAGTACCAGTCGAGGACGGTGAGGATGAATTTATTGAGGGCGGATGTGCTGAAGTTAATTGTACGGTTGGGATATCGTAAAAATAAATGTTGAACAGCACTGGGGAGATTTTGGAGCCCTGAGGGACTCCCGCCGTGATCGGGTGAGCTTCAGCGAGCTCACTATTCACCCGAGCAGTGATTTTCCGGTCAGACAAGAAGGATTTGACTAAGCCAATGAGGTACTGTGGGAAGTTTAGCATTATAAGCTTATAAATAGGCCCATCATGCCAGACCCAATCAAATGCTTGTTTGCAGTCAAGCAGGAGCATAAGGATGTGTCTTTCTTTGTTGAGGTTGTTAGCGACAAATTCGGAGACCCGCAGAAGTTGATGTGCGGTGCCATGTTGCTTTCGAAACCCATGTTGGAAGTCGGGAAGAATTTTCTTTTCTGTAACAAATTTCTCCAGTCGGGAGAGAATTATGCTTTATGCTACTTTGCCAAGGTGCAGAGTAGGCTGACGCGGCGATGGTTTGCCGGATCGCTTAGGGGTTTTTCCTGTTTGGGCAGATAGACGACTGTAGCGGCTTTCCAGGCCGGGGGAAAGTATTGGAAACGCATAATGACATTTATGATGTTGTTTAGGGCAACAAGGTGTTTGCGCGGTAGAATTTTTAAGACACCGTTACCGATACGGTCGTGGCCTGCAGCTTTCTGGTTTTTGAGGGAGCGGATAGCCTCGGAGACTTCTTTGGGGGAGGTGGGCTGAGACTCGACCGTCTGGAAGGTTGTGCCCCGGACAGTTTCTGACACTTCTTCGTGAAAAGAAGAGAATTTTTGAGAGCTTGGAAATGGGAGCATTGATTTTTAAGGGATTGAGCAAAGACGTTGGCTTTGTCCTTGTCCTGTGGGTAAGAGATCCCGTATTTAATAAGGGCTGGGAGGTGGGGTTTACGGTTTCTGATAACCTTCCAGCAACTTTTAGGATGCTGTTCGGCTTCAGCGATAAAGGAATTGAAGTCTTCAGAACTACTTTGGAGGAGGAGAACCTTTAATTCTCCTTGAGTGGAATTTAAAGTTTGGCGTAGTTGGAGAAGTCTGTGTTTTCGCCAGTGTTTGTGGATTTTGTTTTTCCTGGCGATGATTGCACGGATACGTGGGGGAAGGTTATTTGTGTTACTGGTAGCTTCTATTGAGGAGGTGGCTGAAATTATTTACCTTTGGATTTCCTCCGTTAGATCTGCGACCGCTTTATCAAGCTCAGCTATGGAGTTGATTTGGGTGCAAGTGAAAGCGGAGGTTTCCAGCAAAAGTTTGAGGTGGAGGGAATCGGTTTTGGTGTTTAATCGAGGGGAAAGTAGGGGGCAATTTGCGAGCTCCAGGTAGACCGGGGAGTGGTCTGAACTGAGGTCAGGGAGGGTCCAGGGGTCTCTGTTGAGGGTCACGTTTTTTTGTGAGGAATAAGTCCAAGGTGCTTGCTTGGAATCTGGGACTTTTAGGGTGGTAGGCCGGTTTGGAGGGAGCTCCAATGTTGAAGTTGTGTTGGAGAGACATTCTCCAGAGGGATAATCCGTTAGCATTATTCTTAGAACGGTTCCAAATCCTATATTTAGAACTGAAATCGCCTGCGATAATGGTAGGGGTGGAGGAGTTGAGGAGGATGAAATTTGAGAGGGCTTTTTCAGGAGGGATATACACAGTGATGATCCTATGCCTGCTTGAGTTGAGGAACTGGGACGTCGAATTTCTATAGCATTTGAATTCGGGATATAAAGGATAATTTTATGAGTTAACTGAGTTTCTTGATGTCTTAAACGACATTAATGAATATTTATCTTCTATTATCTTGTGATGGCAGTTGGTGATTGACATTTTGAGAAGTAAGACAATACGACTTCGCATGATTTTTGCGTTTCGCAGTTTGGATGATAGGCATTAATACAGTTTATTTCTTATAGGAACAGCAAGCGAACAGCCAAAGCCTGATGAGGATCCAAAGAAGAGGAGGCGTGATGTTTCTATAGCTTGGGATCATTTTAAAAGAAACAGCGATAAAACGCATAAGATATGCAATTACTGTGGTAAGCCAATAAAGACTTGTGGAAACACAACAAATCTAATGGAAAGCACGTTGGCCCTTGGGCTCGTATTTTGGGGTTTGGGGGTTTGGGGTTGAGGTTGGGGGGTGGTCTGTGCCGAAGGGCGGGTAGCTCTTTGTGGGAGAGCTTTGGAGTCTTTTGGGCCTTTTTGGAGGCCCGTTTTGGTGTTTTTGGGGGGCTTTAGGGCAATCCCGATAAGTGGCGCGATGTCGGCCCTTGCAGTGGATGAAGGTGGGCTTCGCGTTTTTCTGCTTTTATTTTTGGCCCCTGCGCATGCGGTGAATGCTTTTCACCGCTGCATTGTTCATCCTCAATTCGTTGAGGAGGGTTTCGTCATAGAGGTGGAGAAACATCGATGACATCGATGTTTTCGAAACATCGGCAACATCGACGCTTAGCGGGGCAAAATTATGTTTTTCCATCATAGAGGAAGACAGTCGAATTGTAAGTAAAACATATATCATTTAATCTCATTATAAATTATTAACAGAATATTGTTATTTTAGTTATACTTGTTGGTGGTGTTGGCGTGAGTGTGGTGGTACTTAAACATGGACAGGTTTATGAAAAGTAAGTACTAAATATCCGAATTTATCTTCAGAAAAGCATTGTAGATGAATTTCTGCAGAAAAGCACATACACATTCGCATGCATTTTTGCTTTTGCATTGAATAGGCATTAATACAGTTTATTTCTTTAGGAACAGCAAGCGAACAGCCAAAGCCTGATGAGGATCAAAAGAAGAGGAGGCGTGATGTTTCTATAGCTTGGGATCTTTTTAAAAGAAACAGCAAAAAAAACGCATAGATATGAAATTACTGTGGTAAGCCAATAAAGACTGTGGAAACACAACAAATCTAATGGAAAAAGCACGTTCATGCTGATCGGCTTAAAGTTGGGGGAACTGCACAGAAACCAAACATGTTAGAAAAGCTTGTTGGAAAATCGGTTTCCTTTTATGAAAATGACTCGAAACGAAAACGTCGCCTAGACCGTAAGGTCATGAACATGATTGCTGTCGAGATTCAACATTTTTCTTGTGTTGAGGACGACGGATTTAAAGAGCTCATGAAAGAAATGGACCCCTGCTACAGGTTACCTAGTAGGTCACACCTGCACGACGTAGTGCTTCTATCTCAATATGAGTCTCTTAAGAATAAACTCCAGTCTGTACTTAACGATATTGATTTTGTGGCCATAACGACTGACTTGTGGACATCCAAAGCAAACGAAGGTTACATTACAGTTACGTGCCATTTTGTTTTAAATAGTTTTACGTTGGAGTCGGCAATTTTAGCAACAAGGCAACTTCTTGGCACTACCAATCACAATGCTATTAATATTTCTGAAACACTAAAGGGCGTGCTTGATGATTGGGGTGTCACGAATAAGGTTGTTTGTGTTGTGACTGACGATGATGCGACGATGCTAAAAGCATGTGAGTTGCTTGAGTATAAGCACTTGCCTTGTGTAACGCACACAATCAACCTTATTGTGCAAGATGTTCTAAAATTGTCTGATTTCGACGTAATTCTTACAAAATGTAAGTCGATAGTTGGCTTTTTTAAGAGAAGCCAGATCGCATATTAGAAATTTAAGGAAGCTCAGGGGGGCAATCCGCATTCTCTTCTGCAAGAAATGCCAACTCGCTGGAATAGCGCATACGAAATGATTAAGCGCATATTGAAGACAAACGAATTTATTACATTAGCTTTGGTATCTTCTCGTGGCGCTCTATTGCCGTTTTCAACAGCAGAAGTGGATATTTTAAATGATATATCCGAGTTGCTATCCCCCTCGAAGAGGCGACACTTTCTGTGTCTACAAACACAAAAGTATCAGAGTCCATAATAATCCCTGTCATATGCGAACTGAATCATAAAATAAACAATATTAAAGTCAACACAGAAATAGGCAAAAACATATTGACGACCTTCAAGTTTAATCTTACCAAGAGGCTCGCAAGCTATGAAACACGCACAATACCACGAATTGCTACCATACTAGATCCCCGCTTTAAGAAACACGGATTTTGTAATCCCTTTAATGCTGAAGAAGGTGTCAAAGCTGTGCAGCATGAACTGTTTACAAAACTATCTGCAAACCCACTACATCCGCCAACATCACCAACACAGGAACCAAGCCGATTTTCATTTCTACAAGTCAAAAGCCAAAACAAGGTGCACTCTTCCTGGGCAGATGCCATTATCCTGATGAGACAGCATTTTGGAAAGGAGAACCAGCCGGAAAAATGTGATCCTCTTGCGTACTGGCAGGTAAGAAATTATGCAATAACATATTTTTTTCCAATTTATTGTATTAATTATATTTTAGATTACTACAGATGGCGACGCGTTTAAAACGTTAGCTAAAAAATACTTCTGCGTTCCCGCATCTTTGTGCCAATCTGAAAGAGTTTTCAGTAAAGCAGGACAACTTATAAGTGAGCGTCGCACGCGGCTATCATCGACCGTTGTCGATAAGCTCCTCTTCTTAAACAAAAACAAACATGTAAATAATATGTAAGTATATGTGACCTGGTCTACGAAAAGGGGCTTAGGTGTCAAAAAATCAATTGTTTTCTTTTTTTTATTTTTATTTATTTATTTATTTATTTTTTTTGACACCTAAGCCCCCTTTTCGTAGACCAGGTCACATATATAGTAGAGTTCGGGATAGTAAGTAAGGATAGTAAAATAAGCAATAGTATAATAGGAATAGCACAATATCCTAAAGAACTATTATTTTCTTTGGACCATGTATACATATATTGAAACATTGATATTAAATTTGTTTTTGTTTTTAGTTTTTATTTACAAACTAAGGCGGAGGTAAGTTCCCGAAAACCGTCAACGGTTTACTTTTCAACGGCCAACGCAGAGTATTTCAACCAAAAGTCACACAAAATAGTTGAGAATTCGCTGAAATAATACACAAACGAAAGAAATATTGCACAAGCATACAAACATACATATGCGCACATATGTGAATATGTCACCAACCAAAAATTGAAACATTGTTCTACAAAAACAACAATAGCATAAGCATGGCAACATTGTGATGCTGGTAGAAAATCCGAGCTGTGCCGAAAGAAACCAACAAACGATTGCCGATTGTCACCGCTTCCCTTGCTGCTCGAACATCTTCTCAGACAAGGTTGCGCAAATATGTATCTATCGCAATCTTTTCCGAACTCGTATAAGAAGTATAACTTCAAAAATTTCAAAAAACAGGCCAAATTACCCTACTAACCACTTAAACACAAATCGTCAATTCCTGTGATGCGATCGGTCACCTCTGATTGTGGGAATTTGTGGTAAAAGAAATTTCATCTGGTAATGGTTGGGAGAGTTTCGAAATGTTAAAATTAAACATAGTTGATTCTTCTTACTTAAAAGCCTTTATTTCGAAACCATAGGTATAACTGGGCTCTCATATAATTCATGGTTATTCCCGTGGAGGAAATGAGAATTTTTCTAAGTGTCCTAGTAACATTTTAAGCTTGAACGTATCCAAGGATTTCACCCAGGTTTAAGAAGTTGATCACTTTTCAGATTATCCACATAGCGGAAGGTTACAATTAACATATTTATTCCATCTGGGCTGTTACGTTTGGTTAGTTAAACCGTTTTGAGCTTTCTCGTTGGCATTTTCCGTGGCCATCTGACAAGGTCCTATCCACTAGGATAAAGAAGCTAAAATAGCTCACGCACTTCATCGGGTTCGAGGAGACATAACGCGTCTTCCTCTGTTTGCTTAAGGAATTGATGGCAAACTACTTGCTTGGAGCGATTACATGCACAAGCGGAGAGATTAACAGACTTGAATTACTCTACCTATTATGTCTGCATATTCAGAGTCAAACTTATTACTTTATGCTATGGGTTTTCAATTTCTGGTTGTCAACAAAGAGAAATGACATTTACGCGAAGTTTGCGATAACGCTGAATATTAAAATTATATTTAGCATAAATCACTTGCAATGATATTTCAGCTAACATAGTTAATTTTCAAATGTTGCAGTTTGCATTATCGAAAGCATGCATGGTTAAAGCGGTCCACTCTCGACAAATTTGCTTGACAAATCTGTTTGAAGACGGTTGAGCACTCACGACAAACCGATTTGACAAACTTTATCTCCATTGTGTGCTTCGCGGAGTTATAACGCGAATGATGTAATTGCGCTGCTAGTAATACACCAGTGCATGAAGCGAAAAAAGCCAAATGTAAAAACAAAAAATAATGAAAAAAGAATGGATGAAAGAGTGGTTATGTGAGAGATATAACCACTCACATGTAAAACTGTTATGTAAGAGATATAACCACTCACATGTAAAACTGTTAAATTCAATGGAGCTGACTGCTCCTGACGATTTTAAAAACTTCCTCACGATGGTTTCCAAAACGTATATGATCTCCTTACTGCAGTCACTCTTGTAATAAAAAAGGAAGACACAGGAATGCGTGAAGCGATTACAGCAAATGAGAGACTTTCGCAACATTGAGGTTCCTCGCAACTGGACAAAGTTTTGAGGATCTCAAATTCTTAACAAAGATTTCCCCACAATCTTTAGGCAGAATAACAATTGAGACGTGCAGAGCAATAATTTCATCATTAAAATCGTTTATTACGGTATGTAAAAAATAATATTATTTATATTCTTTGTTATCGAAAAGCTGTTGGAACGAGTTTGTTGGAGTTATTATTTCCTGAGAAATAACTCTCACAGATTGATGTTCTGGAAAAATTTCCTCGGATGGAAGCATTTGCAAACTAATTGGTGAAGACGAAAAGCTCGATTCGTTAGTTGGAGTTGAGTTTGCAAATCTTTGAACAACAGGATACTTCAATGGCTGAATTCCAAGGTTAAGGCTGCTCGAAAAGGAAAGATGATTCAGCTGACCGTGCATTAGAGTGTCGTCAATTATGCGCTTGGCAAAAATTTTTTGTTGTTCGTTCATTTTGCGATATAACATGGACCATTCTTCTGCAAAAACGTCTGAATCATCCCTTTTCGAGGGTTTATTCATTTTATCCAAATGTGCAACAGCTTTTTCCAAAAATTCCGAGTCATCAGATTTTCGTTTTTTTTTAATGAGAGGGCTGAAAGATTATAATAAATTTCCTTTAATATTCCAGATTCCAAGTAATGCAGAAGAATGGAAAGTAATTTCTGATGATTTTGAGAAAAAGTGGAATTTTAACAATTGCATTGGCGCCATCGACGGCAAGCATGTACACATTAAAAAACCGTCAAAACCTGGGTCTTTCTATTTTAATTATAAGAAGAGTTTTAGTATTGTGATGATGGCGGTGGTCAATGCAAACTACGAATTCATATCAGTGGAAGTGGGAACAAATGGCAGAGCATCAGATGCAGGTGTTTTCGCGCAATCCAAGTTGAAGTATTTATATGATGAAGGGCTTCTATGTTTACCTGAGCCGGAATAGCTACCACTGTCCGAAGATATATTTCCATTCGTATTCGTAGGGGATGATGCATTTCCTCTCTTGAAAAATCTAATGAAACCGTACAGCCGCTCTAATTTATCGATCGAACAGCAAATCTTTAACTACCGACATTCTAGAGCTCGACGTATTGTAGAAAACGCATTTGGCATTTTAGCCAGCCGTTTTCGAGTATTTCACACTGATATAATGTTGAATGCAGAAAAAGCCGCATTAATTGCAACTGCCTGTTGTTATTTACACAATTATTTAAAAGTAAAAAATGAGTCAATTTATTTGAGAAACTCCAACGAAATGGATACTGGGATTACTACAAATGACTATTTGGCAGATTTGGAGCCGACAAAGTGTACCAACTCTTCCAACAACGCCAAGCATGTTCGCGATAAATTTTGCAATTACTTTAGTACTGTTGGTGCAGTGCCTTGGCAGAATAAATTTGTATAAGCTCTATCAATTTTTGTAATAACTCCAATTTTTCTCAAAATAAAGAATTATTGCTTCTCATAATCTACGAATATGTACTTACTTTTTCAATATCGATAGATTCGTCGAATGAGCAAAATCCATCTGTTTGCATTTCTTGGTCACCCAAAAATTCCAACTTATTGAAGTACCATAGATTTGGAACTTATATTTCCTCATTGCCGTAAGGCTGGTTCATTTTTAAATACTTCAATAAACTCTTCCAACAAACTTTTGCTCACGCTTGCCATTTTTTTATTCGCTGATGTTTACTCTGTAAAAATTTCAATCAACTTACCAAATGTTTGCAAACCATGCCACTTACGACTAACGAATCCACAAATCGGTTGTTAGTTTTTGAAATTTGTCGCAAACCTTCAATCCGTTTGACAACATGCCTACTCACGACAAAAACCACTTCAAACTCAAATAAATTTGTCAAACAAATTTGTCGTGAGTGGGCCGCTTAAGATAGTGAAGTGGCTTAGGGATTGAAAGAGCACGAGCGGAATCGATTTTTGACTTTGGAATCGACTTATAGTTTTTCGATTCTGGAAGTCGATTAATCAACTCCGATAGTCGACTTTTGTGACTTACGTCGGCTTTTTATAAATTAAGCAACTCGTACACGAAATTCGTTAGATATATCAATAATTTAATAAATTATGAACGTACAATCATATTTTTTAAGTTTTTAACATATCATAAAAAGTATTTTATGATTTTATTGCATACAATTTGGTATTGGATAATAAATATGCTCTTTTTAATTAAAAAACAAAAAATTTAAAAATAACTACGAAAACCAAATTTCTTCGCCGATTGATCTTAAAAATATTAGCTCATTAAGATGCTGATGTGATAAGCGACTCCTCAACTGATTTGCGATAAGTCCTGTAAGTGAAAATAATCGCTCACAGGGTACAGACGTTGCAACTATTGGCAAGTACTTTTTAGCTACATTCCATAAGGTTGGTATCCAGCTCTAAAGTAATTGCTCAAGAAAAAAATTACATTATTTCTTCAGGTTAATCTGACAGTAAGTTACGCATTGTGAATGGTCCACATTAGAATAGCAAGAGAGAATAAACAAAGAAAACAAACTCTTTGCGTAATATGTATGTATGTATGTAGTAACATAAATATTTTGATTGCTATTTAAGGAATGTTGTTGATGATTGATAAGTTTTATACAACATTTCAAAATGAAATATACTTCATAATAATGACTTTAACTAATTTTGGGACGAATTTAACGATTACTTTGAATTTCCTCCAAGAAACAATTGTTGATTTGATGTTTCTTCGCAAAACCAGGTTAGCCATATTCGGATTTTATTAACCAAGTGTATTAAATATTAGTACTAGATTTCTTTAGAGCTGCATACTAGCACAAGTAAATTTATCGCAGGAAAGTTACTTAACCGTTTCTTAAGCGTTTTTTATATGAAGTTTTTACATTTCTTGAGACCTGGATACTAAGCTATAGATACGGATATTCAAATTTCATATTTTCCCACACAGTAAACGGATTAGGATTTTGTTTCCGATTGACAGCCGGGCTTGTCAAATATTGTCGTAATTGTATTGGTAATCCTCCAGCCTCATCAGAATCTGCAAGATTGGAACTACAACTCACAGTATTATCAAAATAAGACCATATATCATCATTTTCATCGTTCGTTTTCTGAGACTCCGGACCTTGAATAGCTAATATCTCAGGGTTGAGGGTCAATATTTGCTACCGTTGCTGTTGCTGCCAATGCTAATTTTTGTTCCGTCTTGACAAGATCACCTACACAAAAAATTATATTAAGATTAAACTAAACCATAGAAATAATCAAATAATGTTTGCATAATCAACCTACCGACATTAGTTACCGCTCGTGCAGAATCTCGAATACTTTGAAAACCAAACTTTTTATAACGAGGATCAACCAATGTTGCAAAGGCGTACAGTTTTACAGATTCAATATTGCCGTATTTTGTTTCGATGTCTTGAACCATTCTATTTTTCAAATGTCGCCCAATTAAAGTTTCTGGCGTTAACTCTTCAATCTTCTGTAAAATATAAAATCAATTCATTCAATAAAAATTCGAAACAAGATAATTTTGCAATAGCTTTGCTAGTTTAACAATGGGAACTTACTTTCCTAGGACTTAAAATCAAAGGAATGCACTTGCTCAATGTTACACATTTCTCAAAACAAACTTCTTGAGTTACCCGAAAGAGAGGTTTTAGGATGTCACGAACTTCTATTAACTCATCGATTTCCTCACCTGTGATCATGTTAGGTGGCTTCGCTTTCGAAGATTTGTCTATCTCCACTTGTAAAAGCGCTTTACTGACACGATCAGCAAGCACAATGAAATGGTCAACCATTTTAAAACAGGAGTTCCATCTCGTTCGCACTTCCTGAATTAATTTCAGGCGAGAATTTTCAGGCTTGTCCTTCTGTAATTTCAGCAGCTCTGTAGTCGCTCTTTCACTTTGTCGAAAGAATGTGACATTTTTTTTTAACTTTTGACAAAAGCTCACACAATGACGATTGGTCAGTATCATCTGTAATTAAGTCTTCAAGATTGTCAATAGCATCATTTTCATCAACGGGTAGGTCGGAAACTTGATTTTGAGATTCAGATGCAGGTGGAGTAACATTAACTTCGATAAGGCGCTGACCAATATTATTTATTACATGTCCAAAACACGAAATGTGTTTCCCATTGCCGAATAGCTCCTTTGATGTTTGCGCCCCCGTCTGAAACGGATGGTGCTATTTTATTATCATCAAGACCCCAGTCATTGCATATATTTCTTAATTTCAAGCCCAAATTTTCTATTGTTTTCCTCTCTTCCATGAGATAAGCGCCCAGCTCAACAGCCTGCATCTCAGTTTCTGTGAAGAAAGGTTAATATGTCAATAAAGTTAGATATTTGAAGTTAAAACTGAATGTAATGATTTTTGAAAAGAGAATCAGTAACTCACCTTTCAGATAGTGAACTGTTAAGCCAAAATAGTTTTTCATTGTGTGTTGGTGAGTCCAGATATCAGTAGTAAGACACAGATTCAGTCTGTCGCAGTTCAAGTTTTATTTTATTCGACAAATCTTGATATTTACGACTCATAGCATAGCATGGCTCACAGGGTATGTGACACAAAGGTTGTAGTGTTTTAATAAATTTTCTGAATCCTGGACTTTCTGTGGTACACAGAGGCATATTATCAACTGCGATCATTCGTAAAAGAGCTGTGGTAGCTTGATCATGTCTATATCCACCAGCTAGGAAACAATGAAAATGCATGATAGAAGAAATTAATAAGATTAACTTTGTTTCCTAATTTAAGACACTACTACTTGAAAAAGAATTAGCATTGTTCATACAACGATCCATAGGGCCTTGGACATGAGATTGTACTGTGGTATTTTCTTGAACAGATGATTTAGTTTGAGGTACCAAAGCAACCGATGGAACAGATGATTCTATATAAAGAATTAAATTGTCTGTGGAGAGGAATAGTTTATGCACAAACTTTGAAAAGTTCCTCAAAAGCACTTACTGTTTTAGGCTGAACTTCGAAATCATTGTGACTGTCATTCAATCTTTTCTGAGTTTGTTTTTCATTACTTGACGGAGGAGCAATCTTGTGAGCACATTGTAAGTGCTTCATCATTGTTGATGTGCTTTTATTAAACAAAAACTCTTTATCACAAAAATTACACTTAACTTTACTGCCATTGTTAACTTTTGTGCAATAGGCCCATATTAAACTGGGAGCCATGATAAAGAATTATTCAATACTATATACTTTTCAATATTATGTACCGTATATTAAAAAGTTAATTATATCAATTAAACAATGATTGTTATGATTAATTTTAAAGTCGGAATATTAATTTGCATGAATTAGACTAGAGGCTATTTATTAACGCTTCGATTGGTACTTTGTATAGTGCTTTTAGAAGTAAAACGAGAAGAAAAAATTTTACCAACTATATTACCATCAGATACTAAGTACAGTGGGGAACATTAATGCCTATAGGATAGTGTATGTTTTCATGAGTACAGTAGGAAGCTGTATAAAGTTACGTAGGTTCTCTTTCTTGCTCTTATAAGTGTAGAAACACCGTAGTTCTACACATTCGTTACAATTGATAGTCAAACAATTAAAATACAAAACTTTATTAAAATATATGAAATGTGACAATTTATGCAAATTTATAAAAACGTTCTCAAATATTGCGTACTCGTTATTTCACATTGTTCACTCGTTGGCGGTTGCTTTTTGACTGTGCCTTTTGGTTGCTGCCACTTGCTTCATTTTATCTGACACTTGTTGGACGACAGAGTTGCCATCGTTTACGTAAGTATTTTACGATAAAATTGAAACAACAATCGAGTAAAAGTCGATTTTAATCGATTCAAGACAGGCTTGAATCGATCCTAAAAAGTCGATTATTTCTATTAAAAGATCGATTTTTGACTAAAGTCAGAGTCGACTTTCCTCTCCCTAAAGTGGCTCCCTTCATTGTTTATATAGAATTACACCTAACCCAGACGTTGCATGATCAAGAAGTTGCTTTCAGGTTCCAATTCACTCACACACTTTTACCACCATATATGTTTTTCAATATAAGTCGTGGTTCAAGTTTGCTATCAAGTCAACAGAGCTGATGACATACATACACACGTACATATGTACATAGTTTTGCACACTTTCGATTGTGGGTATCGTTATAAATCCATTATATTATTATGATCATGACGACTGCAACTTGAAACTATTCACTTTCGGAACAAGTTACGTTGAAATTAATGAAACCATATAGGAAACAAAATTTTCATTGGAATTGATATAATATATTCCGGCTACTTAGAAAAGCATTGAAACCGCAAAATCGAATTTTGTCTAAAACTATCCGTTTTTGAGTGAGTTGTGGAAATTTAAAAAAACTGGACGTTTTTAAATATTTATGTGAAAAAATTGACAAGGCTGCCCTAAATTTTGTTTAAATGTGTATTTTAGGGTCAAGACACAAAAATACACCAGCATGTCAATTTGAAACATATATTCAATAAATTTTCATAAATATGGAAAAAGTTTCGAAAAATTATCTCACGTTCACATTAACGGTGCCTTTATACCGATTTCATGTCCGTAATTCAAACTTAATTTCTGGAACAGGGGCGGGTGTTTCAACTCAGTAACTTTAATCCACTCGAAAAGGAGGTAAGCAGAAAAGATATACCGGTTGAAGTATTAAAAGGTATTAAAAATTTTGGATATTCACCAGCAGCTGCAGCAAACACATATATCCGATGAGATCCCTGCTAAATCTACCAGCACTAAATACAAAATCAATCAACATACATATGAGACCCGTTTACGTTTGAGCACAATCCATCAATTTCAGTCACTCCTAGTTGATTTCGAAAAAAATTTTGTCAAGGAAATGAAAACAGGGAAATAAAGTAGTATAGTTTCCAATATTATGTCTCAAAAATCGGACAAATAATAACCTCAGCCAAATATACCTAATAGTCACTTTATACTTGTTCGTAATAATATACATTTGTATATATTACTATAACATTTAAAATTACAACTCAATTAATCTTTACTGCCTCAACGTTTTCTTAACTACTTCCTGCAGCTTCACTACAATAATAATACAATTTGTAATATCTGTAGACAAGCTAGCCTGTACACATTTAAAATGTTTTACTCCTACCTACCTATTTCTGTATATAGGGAAAAGTTATATCTATCGACTAAGTCCTTATAAATCTTAACTTTTGTCCAAAATTTCGAAGTAGATTAAGTATGATAGAAAAAAATTAATAACGGAATATTCTTAGGATAACATTTTTGAAATTAGTTGAAACCTGGGCTGGTAAGCCTCAGAGTACATCTCTCCCTGCCTCTCCTCCAGCCGTTTGTGTGCTGATCGGTCCTAAACGTACTGGTCCCAAAATACCCATACGCTTTAGTTTCGAGAGGGTGGTTTGTCGGATTCACTCAAAAGATGCCAGAGGGGACACAGTCTCCAAGGGTGATAAGAAAGAACTGACGGACGCAAACTTGAGGTATTCGTATTGGAGACATCAGACATAAATGTGAGTGCCTTTTTTTTGTTATTTGTAGCGAAGATCGATTTATTTTTGTGACTAAGGGCAGTTAGGACCGAGCAGCCACTCCTTCTCTGAAATAGGTATATTACCTTTAGTGTGAAGTGCGTCCAAGTAGTAAATCTTAAATGAAATTCGGAAACACGAATTGGGATCTCTACTGTAAGAAGTTTTGATCAGCTCTTCTGGCTGCGACTTAGTGATCACAGCCATCGTCATTGATGAATATGTTATAAATGTCCCGAAGGCAAGAATTTCTGAAGTTTTCAACTGCACAACGGTCCAAGTGTAGGACACTAGAAAACCACGGCAACCTTACATAATTTAAAGCAAAGATTTTATTTCGTTGGTTGTCGTCAAACAGTTACAGTGTCAAAAACAGGGTAACCAGAAAGCACTTAAAACTGCATTACATCAGACTGCAGCAAGGAAAATTTTGATAATGATCTAAATCAACCGATTGATTTGAAGTTTGTAATTAACGCTACTAACCGAAGGCCGATTAAGAAAGTAACAGCATTCTAGAAGACAAGATAAGAGACATAAATGCTATGCATATGGTACCGTGCATATGACTAATCGGGACAAAGAGGATTGGGTGGAGGGCAGCGTGACGAACACTAATGTCAGAACTTAATCGACGAAGTAACTACCCTGCAAGAGGGAGGTAACAGATTGCACAAATACATTGCAGCATATCCAGCTGTTCACCAAAACTGTTACATTTTGTGCAATTTTCGATTGAATGGGAGAAAGCGTAAAGGCCTAACTATAATATGCATACCCTGCCGTATGTTCTTCTTCCTCTTTACTGGCGTAGACACCGCTTTTCGCTAAGTGGCGCTAATTGGATATTTCGAGCGCAGCCAGGTCTTTCCAACGGAGTGGAGGTCTCCCTCTTCCTCTGCTTTCCCGGGGGGGTATTGCGTCAAACACCTTCAGAGCTGGAATGTTTCGCCCATACGTACGACATGACCTAGCCAGTGCAGGCGCTGTCTCGTACTTCGCTGCACTATGTCAATGTCGTCGTATAACTCATACAGCTCATCGTTCCATCGAATGCTTTATTCGCCAAGGCCAACGCGGAAAGTACCATAAATCTTTCGCAGAACTTTTCTCTCAAAAACTCGCAACGTCGACTCATCAGTTGTAGTCATCGTCCAAGCCACTGCACCATATAACAGGACGGGAATTATGAGTGACTTATAGAGTTTGGTTTTTGTTCGTCAAGATAGGACTGGGACTGTTTGTTTAATGACAGTAGATATTTTGTCTTGACTTCGTTCACCACCAGACCCATTTGTTTCCCTGCCTTATCCATTCTGGAGAAAACAGAACTAAAGGCGCGGTTGTTAACGCCAATCATTTCAATATCATCAGCTTACGCCAGCAGCTGCACTGCTGCTTTAGTTTTGAAACTCGAATTATTTTCTTCAGAAGTAGGTTGAAAAACCCAAACGCAAGAAATTGTCTAAAACCTCGTTTGGTATCGAACGACTCGGAGCAGTCCTTCCCGATGCTGACGGAGCTTTTGGTGCTGCTCAACGTCAGCTTACACAGCCGCATTAGTTTTGCGAGGATATCTTTTTTGTGCTGTCAAAGGCAGCTTTAAAATCTACGAAGAGGTGGTGAGTGTCGATTCCCTTTTCACGGGTCTTTTCCAAGATTTGGCGTATGATGAATATATGGTCGGTTGTAAGCCGACAAATAAAAAAGTCATTTTAATTATGTTAACACGATGTTTTTGAAACTACATCATAACATAACATCAAAACATAAAACTTCTTGTATTATTATTGAAAATTTGAAAAACTGGCAGCTTGTTTTTCACTCACAATCCCTGCAAGACGGGTAGCTGTTAGCAAACGTGTAAGCGACTTGTTATTGTTCACTTTTGCATTCGTTAAAATATTTGTTACTTTTGTTCAGAGGGTGGGAAAAAATGTGTTATAGCTATTTTATGTTCAATGGTTATCTCGCTCTAACCAACGGCAAATATCGCATGCGGCCGTGTTCTAACAGAATACATACATTTGTTAGCGAATTTCTTCCCAGTGTGTTACGGGTAACAAAGTCTTTTGTTAGCGCATAGCTTACCTATTGTGTTATGGTTAACAAAAAGTATTTGTTACCCGAATATTTGTTAGTGTTATTTTTTTTGTTATCAGTTTGTTACCTATAACATAAAAACATGTTAGCAAGAACAAGCATTAACAAGATTATCTGTTACCCGTTTGTTACTTCTAGCAAATTCAATTCTTTTAAATAAAACTCAGTGTTTTTTTTATTATTTCTTTTTATTTAATAATAAAATCAAAATAATCAAATATTTACTTAAACTAATAATTTTCCATTCACTTGGGAGTGGCCAGAAACGATTCTTTTACATATGACTCAAGCAGCTCACGACTTCCGATTTTTGACCAAGTATCCTCTGGGTAGCCTAAAAACCTCCGTTTGAAGGCGAGCTAAAGTGAGAAGGCGAAATATTCCCTACTTAGAGTTGTGCGCTGGGATTGGGACCCGCCACGTAAAAAATTACCCCCAATGAAAGGAAACAACAAGCCTCGGATGAGTGACCCCCCTTTTGATGACGACCATGGCAAACGAATTAAGGACTATAATTTGAGGGCATGCACCTGGAATGTCCGGTCCCTTAATTGGGAAGGTGCCGCTGCCTAGCTGTCGCCGCCGTACAAGAAATGCGATAGGCGGGACAAGGACAGAGACAAGTAGGTCCTTGAGGCATTTACTACAGTGGCCATATAAAGGAGCGCAAGTTTGGTGTTGGATTCGTGGTAGGTGAGAGACTCCGTCGCCGAGTACTATCATTCACTCCGGAGAATGAATGTCTAGCCACAATCCGCATCAAAGCGAGGTTCTTCAACATATCGCTGATTTTCGCCCACGCCCCGACGATGAAGAAGAAGGACGATGTGACCAAAGATGCCTTTTATGAGTGCTTGGAGCGCACTTATGAGAGATGCCCCCGCCACGATGTCAAAGTCGTGCTTAGCGACTTTAACGCCAGGGTGGGCAAAGAAGGTATCTTTGGCACTACGGTCGGTAAATCGCCAACTACCGTGGCGTACACGGTTCTAGCGAGCGTATTGTGTGAAAGATTAAAGCCCACCGTCAACAAACTGATTGGACCTTATCAATGTGGCTTTAGACCTGGAAAATCAACAACCGACCAGATATTCACCTTGCGCCAAATTTTGGAACGCACCACCTATTCATCGATTTCAAAGCTGCTTTCGACAGCACGAAAAGTAGCTGCCTCAATGCCGCGATGTCTGAATTTGGTATCCCCGCAAAACTAATGCGGTTGTGTAAACTGACGTTGAGCAGCACCAAAAGCTCCGTCAGGATCGGGAAGGACCTCTCCGAGCCGTTCGATACCAAACGAGGTTTCAGACAAGGCGACTCCCTATCGTGCGACTTATTCAACCTGCTGCTGGAGAAAATAATTCAAGCTGCATAGCTTAATCCAGCAGGTACAATCTTTTATAAGAGTGCACAGCTACTGGCTGATATTGATATTATCGGCCTTAAAATCATAAAAAAGGCGATGAGTGAGTGGAACTAAAAGAATTTTATCATCTATAGGTGTGGAAAAATACTTATATTTAATATCTAACCTATTTAAAACTTCCTCATTTTCTGAAACTTTACCTACAAGTATGCCTAAATCTGCAGAAGCAAGTGGCTCTTGAAAATAATCGTAAGTCTCAGAAAAAAGAAGGTGAAAACATCGCCTTCTATTTTTTCACCAATGAGTTTTATAGGCCCTGTTTTTTCTGAATAAGAAAAGCTATCCTTATCTTTTTTAAAATCTAACGAAAATTCATTCATTTTGAAACTTTACTGTAAGCTGCATACATATTCTTTCTCCCATAATATCTATTTTTTAATTGCTGCAATACTCTATCCGGCTTTTTACGATTTTCTTCAATGTTTGCATATAATTCTCAAACTTATATGCGGATAAATTATCAATCGCGCCACACTATCTTACGCAGTCAGTTAAATGTAATAAGCCGTTTGCATTAAAACTGATTCGCCGTGTATACTTGAAAACAAATTAACAAATTCTTGTAAAATTTTGTCAGCTACATTTAATTGGTGTGCTTCTGACTGCTCATACGAAAGAAGTCGAATTCCGACGTGAAGCA
Source organism: Bactrocera correcta (assembly GCA_027475135.1). Taxonomy (NCBI): domain Eukaryota; kingdom Metazoa; phylum Arthropoda; class Insecta; order Diptera; family Tephritidae; genus Bactrocera; species Bactrocera correcta. The sequence continues at coordinate 26,261,780 of CM050326.1, read as the reverse complement.
AAATAAAATGGTAGTACAGGCATTCATCAATGCAGTCTTTTAAATCAAATATACTTGTATATAACAAAAATTGTCGAAACCTGTTGATTTCCAATTGCTTATTTCCTTAACGTCACGCACCATTCGACGAAATTCGGACGGCACATATTTTGCCAAATAACGCAGCTTCTCATTACACCTAAATCTACTAAATGCCTTTAGATAACGACTTGAGCATAAACATTTTGGACAACAATTTTTCCCTGTATGAGGGATAACTCCAGTCACAAAGGCGTGAGCGGGTGAATCACAGGTAATGGACCTAATATTGAACTGTTTTATTACCTGATTTCTACCTACTTTCAGTCCATTTTGCTCTAAGAAGATCTACCTCATTACAAAAATCTTTAAGGAAATCTTCGGGGTTATTTGGTTTGCTTCTTCGTTGGAAGCAGGCAATTAAAAACGGACTAACATGAGGATAATTGGCAATTGAACCGATGACAGGCCACAAAAAATTGTTTGACGACTTTGTTTTCGAAATTTTCTAAGAAGTCAAATTCTTGAGAATTTATGTTTTCTTCTATTCCAAAATACGAAAACTCTCCACCTAGTATGGCTTCAACGCAAACTTTTTCTTGCATTGTTCCGAGGAGGGTTTTCGCTGATAATGGCAAGCCATTAACACCAACTTGATCTAAAGTTTGAAGCAGGTCAGTGAGACCATTTTGAGAAATATTATTTCTAATTGCCCACGCCTTCAATGACCACTTTATCGGAGTGGTCCTCAACCTCCTCAACACAATGAAATACCTATAATTGTTTTCGTTGTCGCTATCACAAAAATCCTCAAACCTATAACCACTTGTTCTGCTGGTGCTTGGTTTATTATCACTAATCCCTAACTCTAACCTATCGAAACTATCATTTGAAACCTTTCGAAGAGATTCATTCACTCTTCGAAATTTTGCCACCGTAGCTTCAAATTTCGATTTTTCCTTGCTCAAGGGTTTGAAAAGGTTTTTTTTATTCATTATTTAAAACTAAAACTTAACTGTATGATAGGAATCAACTATCCACATCGCAAACTGAAACAAAAAAAAAAAAATATTAAGTAGTCATTTAATTAAAAAATACCGATTAAAAATGTGAACTAATTTATAAAATGAAATGTTTATGTTAATAATATTTTAAAGTTAAGTAGTTTATAGCAACAAATATTAGTTTGAAAAAGATTTTTGATTTGTAAATACACTTTCAAATAGTATATAACAGGAGGAAAATATATTTGAAAAATGTCTTTTTAAAAGAGAACATCTACTTCTTAATTAATTTTTCTATAATGAGAAAACGTTATAAGGGAAACATTTACTGATTTACCGAATAATAGTATGTATTCTTGTTTAGGACTCAATATTTAACGTTTTTTTACTTGCGAAATATCTTCTTGAGATCAACATCCAAGTAAAGAAGTTGTGTATTCCAGCACTAAGGACAAGACTGCCTAAATAGTTTAAAAAAAGTAAAATGTAAATATTAGGTTGTCAAAAAAGTTTTGCGGTATTTTCGCTAGTTGGCGCTGAAAGCGCCTAGTTCTAGTTTTATTCGTCGCATCGGGTCAGCTATACCTTTTTCGAAAGCTCATTTCACAAGCTGACACGTGTGTGATTGATTGTCGTTTCTTTTAACCCTTTCGATCCGAACGGGACGTATGTGTCCCGGTACATGTTCAAAGATACCTGGCGTAGAAAATATGGGGCTAAAATCGTTCAATTTTGTCCCATTTCGTAGCTTTTAGTATTCTTAACGGTATTTGTTTGCGTTCTTGTTGTTTTAAGTAGTAAGCACGTGTTTATTAGCTAAAATAGAGCGCATGGTTGAACGTGAATTCAATAAGTGCTAGTGAATTTTGTGATTAATTTTATGTTAACACTTTCTAAATACACTTAAATCTTAGTAAACAGTTGTGCTATTATTCTCGTCATATTCTGAAGTTGGTAAGTACGAATATTTTATTGAATTTTGGTAATTATTGCTATATTTATCTTTGCGGGATGTATGTGTCCCATCAGTATTCTTGTTGGGCTAAAAATGCCCCAGTCGGTATCCACCGCACACATTTCTTAGCAACATTTTCAAATGAGTTTAAATTATTATTATTTTTGTATTTATTTTATTACTTTTGTACAGACTCACAACGACAAAGCCACTTGATTGTGATGTAATTGCTTGCATTTTAGAGTCTTCTGATGAGGATGAAGACTTTTCGGGCGGTAGTAGTGATAGTTATGAGCCTCCAGATAGTGAGGTGTCTTCTACTGAAAGCAGTGATAAAGATACAGATACAAATATGGTTCAGGATGCTCATCATTCTGATCATCTACAGGAAGGTATAGAAAATAACTTACAAGAGATTCTCTCTGCAGCCAGTTTTCAGCACACTTCAACTATATAGTCTGCACCCAATGTGGCTTTTGAACCCAGAAAAACTGTGAGTAGCCACCGAGTTCCAGATATATGACAACGTTTTGAAAGGAGTGATAATCCTTATGGTATATTCATGAAAATTTTCCCGGAAAGCTTTTTTATGCGTATTACCCAATGCACCAACGAGCGAATTGAAATTTTTCGCAAATCTAAACAGGAGCACAAAAATATAAAGCTCATAGACATTGGAGAAATAAACATTGTTATAGGTTGTATGATTATTATGTCATATAACAGCCTGCCATCTTTTAGACACTATTGGTCAAAACATCAATCAATGGGTAACGATGCAATAAAATCAGCGATTTCGCGGGATAGATTTCAGCTATTGTCATCGAAAATGTACTTTGCTTCTCCTGAAAAGCCAGACGGAGCATCTAAATTGTACTACGTTGAAGACATGAAGGAGTGTCTAAATCTCGATTTTTAAGTTCAAGGATGGAGAGTGCATACCAAAGTATTGATGAAAGCATGACGAAATTCAAGGGCCGCTCTTCTATGAAACAATAATTGCCATTGAAGCCCACTAAGCGTGGTATTAAAATGTGGCTTAGGTGTGATTTTCTTACGGTCTATACTTATGACTTAAACATTTACTGCGGTAAAGAAGAAGGAGTTGTCGAAGGAACTCTTGGCGAGCGCGTAGTTAATCAATTAGCAGCTACAATACGAGAAACTGATGCCACATTATGCTTCGATCGGTTCTTTACCAGCATCAATCTTCTTGAGACTCTGAATTAGGCACAGTTATGTCAAACCGTAAGAAACTGTCAATGCGTTTTCCGAGAAAGCATCACAGGTTTGATGTACGCCAAATGGCATGATACCAAGGAAGTAATCGTTGTTAGCAATTGCCATTCATCTGGGATTTCCACCATAGAAAAAAGTTAAAAAATGGGCAAAAGGCTAATGTAGACTGCCCCGAAATGATTAAATTTTACAGACAGATCATGGGAGGAGTAGATCGAGCCGATCAAATAGCAGGTCAATACGAGTTGGATCGGAAGTCTACGAAATGGTGGAAAAAGGTTTTTTATAGACTCCTTATGATGTCAATTGGAAATTCTTGGGTAATCAGTTCTCAACTGGGACGAAGACAAAATCCTCTTATTGATTTTATGATCGTTTTGGCAGAAAACATATTGGAGAGGGGAAAAAAAGAGCAGCTGTTCGTCGCTGTGGTATAGCTGGTAGAAAAAGGAAATCAGTCGCTGGGCACCTACCTGTACAAATTCCCAACCGAAGGCGTTGTGCTAGTTGCGCAGAACAAAAGAAGGAGAGGCGCACAAAAACAATATGCAAACACCGAATGTCAGATTCCTTCAATATGAAAACAAGGATAATGTTTTGGACCAATTATCACATTAAAAAAAGATCTCAGCTTTGTGAGCATAAAATACTGATTGGGATAAATATGTCCCATTCAAAATAACTGACGGGACATATTTGTCCCGACCCCTCCCTCCGCCCCTAATTCCTGGAATACATTTTTTAATGGATCAAACGTTTTTATTATGCCTATTGTCATGATTTATTATGCGAAACAGGTTGTATTTACATTAACGGCTTTCCGGATCGAAAGGGCTAAGTCGTTCGTCGCAAGCATGGAGCAAAATAAAGAGAAAATACTGCATATTGTACAGTATTACTACGATAAAGGAATATTATCTTTTGAAAAGAAACTCCTCATTAGCTTGAAGCAAGCTTGAAAACGTAGAACGTACGAGACCACTATTATTTAAATTTAATTTTTAAAATCTTGCTTCGAAGCAGAAATGCGTATTTGTATATTCGAACTATGTTCACTTTTATTCATTATGAATTACTATTTGCGTTTAAAGCTGAAAATTTCCACTATTTGAAGAACGTATTTTTCGATTTTAAATTAATTTTACACTTATATTTCGCATTTTTATGTCCACTAACACTTCACTAATCCGTGTGAATTTTTTTTAATATTAACTTAATTTTCAATTATATTTATTTGACATCAACTAAAGGATTGCATTATTGATCTGAAGAACCTCCTCTATAATCCTGGGGCGGTATTCTAAATTCTACACAATTATAATTGTAACCGCACAATTCAATTTAGATTTTAAATTTTTTACATTTACTACATATATATGTAGATATTATTACATATTTCACAAAAATTCACTATCTATAACAATTATTTGAATTACATATGCACTATTTAACTTTAATAATTTAAAACTTACTTTCTTGTTTGTTTGTTGTACGCAATAGATTTGAATTTTCCAAATGATTTCTGTAATATGTATTAAATTTTTTAATTATACACACAACATTCAATTCACAATGCTTACCTTTTTCTCCTTCTTAAGCTTTCTCTTTTCTCTATAATATATAAAAGAAATTAATAATATATATATAAGAAATTCTTTTTCTTCTTCTTCACTGGCGTAGACACCGCTTACGCGATTATAGCCGAGTCAACAACAGCGCGCCAGTCGTTTCTTCTCTTCGCTACGTGGCGCCAATTGGATATTCCAAGCGAGGCCAGGTCCTTCTCCACTTGGTCCTTCCAACGGAGTGGAGGTCTTCCTCTTCCTCTGCTTCCCGCGGCGGGTACTGCGTCGAATACCTTCAGAGCTGGAGTGTTTTCATCCATCCGGACAACATGACCTAGCCAGCGTAGCCGCTGTCTTTTAATTCGCTGAACTATGTCAATGTCGTCGTATATCTCGTACAGCTCATCGTTCCATCGAATGCGATATTCGCCGTGGCCAACGCGCAAAGGACCATAAATCTTTCGCAGAACCTTTCTCTCGAAAACTCGTAACGTCGCCTCATCGTTTGTGGTCATCGTCCAAGCCTCTGCACCATATAGCAGGACGGGAATTATGAGTGACTTATAGAGTTTGGTTTTTGTTTGTCGAGAGAGGACTTTGCTTCTCAATTGCCTACTTAGTCCGAAGTAGCACCTGTTGGCAAGAGTTATCCTGCGTTGGATTTCTAGGCTGACATTGTTGGTGTTGTTTACGCTGGTTCCAAGATAGACGAAATTATTTACAGATGACGTGAGTGCCAAGTCGCGAGTGCGACACCTGTTTGTTTGATGACAGGAGATATTTCGTCTTGCCCTCGTTCACTGCCAGACCCATTTCTTTTGCTTCCTTGCCCAGTCTGGAGAAAGCAGAACTAACGGCGCGGGTGTTGAGGCCGATGATATCAATATCATCGGCATACGCCAGCAGTTGTAAACTTAATAGAAGATGGTACCTTCTCTGTTGAGTTCTGCAGCTCGAACTATTTTCTCCAGAAGCAGGTTGAAAAAGTCGCACGATAGGAAATCGCCTTGTCTGAAACCTCGTTTGATATCGAGCTCCGAGCCGTTCGGTCCTTCCCGATTCTGACGGAGCTTTTCGTGGTGCTCAACGTCAGCTTACACAGCCGTATTAGTTTTACGGGGATACCAAATTCAGACATCGCGGCATAAAGGCAGCTCCTTTTCGTGCTGTCGAAAGCAGCTTTGAAATCGACGAAGAGGTGGTGTGTGTCGATTCTCCTTTCACGGGTCTTTTCCAAGATTTGGCGCATCGTGAATATCTGGTCGGTTGTTGATTTTCCAGGTCTAAAGCCACACTGATAAGGTCCAATCAGTTTGTTGACGGTAGGCTTTAATCTTTCACACAATACGCTCGACAGAACCTTATATGCGATGTTGAGGAGGCTAATCCCACGGTAGTTGGCGCAGATTGTGGGGTCTCCTTTTTTATGGATTGGGCATAGCACACTTAAGTATGCTCTGGGCATCGGTGGCTAGATCACCTTGGGGGGTTCTACAAGACTATGCTCCGGTCTTGAAACCTTCTGTAAGCCGCCGCATCTTTTCGTAGAATTATCGAGCATTACCCCTGTCGGCCAGCTTATCAAGCTCTTCGTACTCACGCATTTCGGCCTCTTTCTTTTTCTGTCTACAAATTCTTCTCGCTTCCCTCTTTAACTCTCGGTATCTATCCCATCCCGCACATATTGTGGTCGATCGTAACGTTGCGAGGTAGGCAGCCTGTTTTCTCTCCGCTGCGACACGGCACTCCTCGTCGTACCAGCTGTTCTTTTGCACCTTCCGAAAACCAATGGTTTCGGTTGCAGCTGTACGTAAGGAGTTTGAAATGCCGTCCCACAGTTCCCTTATACCGAGTTGTTGACGAGTGTTCTCAGAGAGCAGGAGTGGAAGCCGAGTAGAAAAACGTTCGGCTGTCTGTTGTGATTGCAGCTTCTCGACGTCGAACCATCCTTGTGTTTGTTGGCGTGCGTTTTTTGCTGCACAGAGGCGGGTGCGAATTTTGGCTGCAACAATATAGTGGTCCGAGTCGATGTTAGGACCTCGGAGCGCACGCACATCTAAAACACTGGAGACGTGTCTTCCGTCTATCACAACATGATCGATCTGGTTGGTGGTTTTTCGATCCGGAGACAGTCAGGTAGCTTGATGTATCTTCTTATGCTGGAATCTAGTACTACAGATAACCATATTTCGGGCCCCGGCGAAGTCGATCAGCCTCAGCCCATTTGGGGATGTTTCCTCGTGGAGGCTGAATTTACCGACCGTAGTGCCAAAGATACCTTCTTTGCCCACCCTGGCATTGAAGTCGCCAAGCACGATTTTGACATCGTGGCGGGGGCATCTCTCATAAGTGCGCTCCAAGCACTCATAAAAGGCATCTTTGGTCACATCGTCCTTCTCTTCCGTCGGGGCGTGGGCGCAAATCAGCGATATGTTGAAGAACCTCGCTTTGATGCGGATTGTGGCTAGACGTTCATTCTCCGGAGGGAATGATAGTACTCGGCGACGGAGTCTCTCTCCCACCACGAATCCAACACCAAACTTGCGCTCCTTTATATGGCCACTGTAGTAAATGTCACAAGGACCTACTCGTCTCTGTCCTTGTCCCGTCCATCGCATTTCTTGGACGGCGGTGATGTCAGCCTTTATCTTTAGGAGGACATCTACCAGCTGGGCAGCGGCACCTTCCCAATTAAGGGACCGGACATTCTAGGTGCATGCATGGTATTTTTTTATGTGGCGGGTCCCAAACCCAGCGCACAACCCTATGCAGGGGTGTTTCGCCTTCTCACTTTAGCTCGCCTTCAAACGGATGTTCTTAGGCTACCCAGAGGATACTTGGTCAAAGACCGGAAGTCGTGAGCTGCTTGAGTCATATGTAAAAGAATCGTTTCTGGCCACTCCCAAGTGAATGGCGATCAGAGAACTTTCCTCACTTGCGTGAACTTCTACACACGACTCCATCCTATAAGAAATTAGTTATAAAAATGTCAAATAACTTACCTCTGTAAAATCCAAAATAAACTGCGCTGTTCGTTTTCTTCTTCTTGAAAAATTGGATATTCGCCTTTCCTATTCTAGCAAGTTGACATAACAATATGTTTAGAATGTCGTTAGTTTTTCTCTATCTTACTAACGTAATTTCCCATTCAATTGAAAATGTAACAGTGTTAGTGAACAGCTGAAAATATTTCAATGTGTTTGTGCAATCTGTTACCTCCTTCTTGCAGGGATATATTGAAATTGGACATTTTTAACAATGTTGCCAATGGAAATGCAGCTAAACTTTTGAGGATTAAATGGCAGTTAGCAACGGAGTTATCTTCACAAACTCCTGAACTATTTTTTTATTTCTTTTATTTAATTCGTAATAAGTTCTTGTAAATAACAATAAGGATTGAGATAAATTCAAAGAGTTTGAAAGCGTACGCAAAACAGTTTCACGTATCTGGTGTAACTAAATAAAAGGGATGAGCGTCGCGTTTTTTATCGGACCGTGTTAACACCGACGCGGAAAAGTGGTAACTTTGCGTCAAAGTCTGACTTAAATTCTAAAATTGGTACAAAAGAAATGCAGACAATTTTACTTTTTAATGCGCTGTTAAAAAGAAATTTTCAACGCTCATCGTTGCAGGCATGAAGAATTATTGAAAGTAATTTTCCGCTGCCGCTTTTATTTTGGGACGGCGTCTTCTGTTAAGCTCCTTCATTGCTTTGTTAATAATGCCCAATAAAAGTTTCACGTTCCCTCTAAATCCTTAGCTTTTTCCAACCATTTGTTTGGGGGAGGTTGTCATCGTTAAAGCTTTTTAAGCAATCTGGGAATGCTTCCAGTATTTCACCAACGGGTGACGAGATTGTTGAAACACAAAAGTGATGAGATGTTAGGGGTGGCGCAAGTTGTTTCAGCAGCAACTACGTCGACGCTAACAGCATCTTAAATGTGCACCTGTATGAATATGGTATAATATTTAAGGAAGCTTCCATAAGAGCAATAGCTCAGTTAACGCGCGACGTTTGAACTCGCAGGATCGCAGTATATTGACGGAAAATGGTACCAGTATTTGATTGAAATTGATAACACCATAATAAAAGTAAATTTTAGTAGCAGAAACAAGTGCATACAGTTTTATGTGATAAATGAGAATAAACTAGTAAAGTGTGTTGATGAAGAGAGCCCACAAATACAAAAAATAAAAATTCAAAAGTGAGCGTCTGAGTTACTTGGTGTATTGAAGAGCTGGTCCCCCACTGTACTAATTAAAAAAGTTGAAATTGGTTTGTTTACCCTGTGGTATTAACACATTACATATAAATTGGCTGTGAATGTTTTAATTTCGTTAGTGCTCGTTTAATGTAAAAAGCTTGTCATCGTACAACAAAAAATGTGCATACATGAATAGAAAAAAATACTAAACTGATAATTTTAATTAACAAATTAACGAAAGAATTAATATTAGCTTTTAAAAGTTGTCATGACGACACACATACTCGTACGTATGTACATACATATGTCTGGATAATGTAGTTACTTGAATTTTTACTACTTGTGTAAGATATATAATTGAAATTAGTAGATATTTCTTTGTTTGTATAAGTATGTCTGTATGTCGAAAATGGGTTGAATCTGGTCAATATTACCATAAATTAATAAAATGGGATGAAATCTAGCCTCAGACCACATCATTTTGTTGGTAAGTGAGGTACCTTAATGAAACTCAGAGAGCATATGTTTCTGTTATTAAAATGTAGAAATGCAAAAAATAGAATAAATCGAGCCAATACTACACATATCTCTCATAAACCTACGGCAAAAACTTTTATAAACTATGCAAGATATCTTAACTGAACACATAATATTGAACAGACTTTAGTTAAATTCCGAAAATATGTAAAATTATATTATTCTACATATATTGCTATTCTAGCAAATCTTATTATGTTACTGGTAAAAATGAATGGAGTTAGTCTAGACCAAGGTCTTAAGGGACTATACCAGTGTAACCCATGAAAAATTAGACAATTTTCGTGAATTTTTTTTAAAAAAAGTACGGTATCGAATTTTTTCAAGTCTTTTGGACATAATAAGGTATATTTTCAGCTATATTTTTTTTTACAAAACTATTGAAAAATAACTGAGTTATGTGTTGTCTTCGGAGGTGCCAAAAAAAGTTCCCCAACTGCTGTCATGATTCCGGCAAATGAGTAACTGAAACAAAAAAAATCAAAAAATTTATTAAAGTTGAAGGTATTTGCTACAATTTACGATTTTTGAAAAATATCAAAAATTAACAAAATGACGAAGTTATGAAAAAATTCGCGATTTTATAAGTAAAAATGGTAGTTTTTAATGCCAAATTTACAATTCTCAACCAATCAATTGTAAGTCATTGTACAGTAAATATATCCAAGAATACCCAGTTTCAATTCGAAGTCAATCGGCCAATTTCTCGTTATTTATGATGCCAGCAATTTTGAAAAATGTCGTTTCGAGAAAAACGCGTTTACAGTTTCATTCAAAAACTAGTCAAAATACGATCTTACCGATTTCACAGGATATTTTTGAAAATATAAACTAACGAAAAATCAAAAAAAAAAATTTGTGTTAGCCCTTTCAGACCTGGCACTAAACTTCTGAATTTTTTCCCCCATTTTTAGAACATAAAGTCTTTATGTGATATAAAAACATATTCGCCATCTAAATTTTTGTGTTTCAATTTCCCTCTAGGGTTTTCCCGGGAGGAAAAACCCCACACATTTAACTATTTAAACTTTTTATTTATTTTTTCGTGTGATAAATAGTGAAACAATTATTTTTCTTATTTAAGCATAAATATACATCGCACTTGGTGCATCCCGTGCGCGTACGTGTCTTACACTCTTTTCGACGGCACATACTGGCTGATTTTAGGTCAGATTCTTCTGGCCAGTGATTGATACCATCTAGCCGCTTTTCAGGGCATGGTTGGTCTGCTGGACGGTATCGTTTAGAAGGTGGAGTTAAATCAACGTCGCCTGATTCTGATCCAGAGCACCACTCCACGTTCGTTTTAGTTTGATCTGCTACCAAAGCTTCTGCTAGCGCAAGCCGAAAACTTAGCAAATCGTGTATAGCCTTTGGTGGCATTCTAATTTCCCGACAAAAATATACCATACTCCATCCAAGCATTGCAGCACGTCAATGAAATTACCTTTAGTGTCCACTTTCGGGTTTTAAAAAATGTTCGGTACGCTTCCATTTGTTGGTCGCAAATGTCCACACCACCCATTAACTTATTGTAGTGCTGGACTATATTTGGACGAGCCACTTGGAAGAATTTTTTTTCTTTTTTGCAGCAACGACGAACGTCATCCACGGTACTGCAGCCAAATGCCGTTGAGGCCAGTAAAACTGACTTTGAGTCCTTTTATTGTACAACGACAACTTTGTCATTTGGATCACAAAATTCCACCATATCTTCTCTTTTAAATTTTTTTTTTTCGTAGGTCAAACTGACACATTTTATGCGGTTTCGCATAATTGTTCCAGTTCCGTAAATTCCATTTTCCAGAAGCTTTTCTAACAGCGACAAAGTAGTAAAGTATCTGTCAAAAAATACTTTTGACCCTTCTGGTAAGGTTTGTGTCAGACGCAAAACAAATGCGGGACCGATTCCAATATTTTCTTCTGTTAGAGGTGTTGTCTTGTCTTGATAAATCTCGAAATCGAGAACAAGTCCATCTGATGTGGTCAATACTTCGTTTTTCAATCCAACGCCTCTTGGTTTGTTAGGCAAACTTTGACGAACTGGACAACGACCAGTAAAGGGTATCATTTGTTCGTCTAAGGAATATGCTCCTCCCATTTTTCTTGGAATTTTCAAACATGCATTCCGCACTGCATCAATAATTGGTTGCACTCTCCAAAAAATATTGAGTCTTCTTTGGGTTTCAGGAACGTCGCTTGGAAAAACGACGTGGAATGCTTCTCTTAACTTAAAAAATCTGTCGCGAGTCATTGTTTCCGCTACCAGTGGAATTTTAAATTTGTTCTGCCAATACATTCGAATTCTAGGAAAGTGAGTGCAACCCATTGCAATGTGCATTCCAAAAAAGTTTTTGATTTCCTTAGTGGTTGTTTTTAACATGCCACCTGCATTCGCAAATTCGTATCTATTAGTGCAATTACCCGCATTTTCGAAAAATACGTAATCAAAATATTTAGCGAAATATTCTAGAGGTGTCGGCGTATCTACTGCATAGTCCTGCAAAATCAAATCGTATCCAAAGTGAAATTCAAAGTATTTGAAGAAAAATTACTACATTTTTTCAACTTACAACTTCCTCTGCAACAGACATATCGATAATTGGTTGGCAAAAAGGATTACTTCTCCAAATCGGTCGACGACTTGAACTCTGTAACAGTGTCTATCAGAAGGTGCATCTAAAAATCACACCATCATACTAACCGGTTCAATACTTTCTTCGTGACCTAACTCAAACCTAAGTTTCCTTCAATATCTGCTTTTTCCCTTCGCTTCACTGTCGGTCCCTGTCCATGGCTCATAATTTTTGTCTCGTTCTTCATCATCGCTGCTAAAATCGGGGGCGTCTGAGGCCTCTAGCACTGCCAAAATATCATCATCTGTAAGCATTTCTTTGAAACGAAATGCAAGAAAAAGCACTTGTGTTTAGTTACTTAAGACCTGATGCACTTGTTGAAAAGTACGGCTAAAACATACTTACTTTGCATTGAATCACTCCTATTCATTTTAAATATTAGAACTTACTATTTTTTAGTTATAATATGCACTTTTTTTTACTAATAATATTTTAATAATATTAAATACAACTTACTGCCGCAGCTCTCTTTGAAAAAATCTAAAAACGACTTAAGAATATTTATCACCACGTGGATAACGGTAAACCGAATAGCGAAACTGTGCAAAAAGAAAAGGTAAACAATAATCAGCACAATCGATGCATTTCGGCCTTTTTAACATACGTGCATAAAAAGTAGAGATCTTGACTTTGAAACTTGACCGCACAATTGATGCATCACGGTCTGAAAGGGGAAATGATTTTTAGGTAATCTTTCTTGCTGACGAGAAGTAAAATATAGTTATTAAACTAATTGAGTCTATAACCTTAATATAACATAATAAAATACCAAACTTTAACTGGAACTTAGCCCTTCCGTACTGTGATCTACAAATGGATATAATATCTTTTCATAAACTTTTATATAGCTCAAAGAGATTGTCAGCTATTAATGTAGGTATTAAGAATTTATTAACTGAGTGTTAGTTAAAATTTTTTATTCAATAAAAAAAAAAATATGCCTTAGTCCCTGATCTAAAAAATAATTTCTTGTTGGTGACAATTCAGCACCTAAACTTACCGCTTTTAGTTCCAGTGTCAATTTTTGAAAAGCTCGAATCGAAGCATAATAAGAATTTATTATTAAAATTGCTTTTTAAGGCATAAAATAGAAGCCTCATTCTGATGATAAGCATCTGAATATACATGTATTCAAAACAAAAATTCTATTATCGCCAACTCGCTTTTAAAAGCACTTTATCACACCGTATTTCTGAGATTGCAATGTTTTCACTTCCTTTAAGGATATGTTTTTGGTTTTAGTGATTTTCAAAGTCTGCTTATTTTAAACTAACTAAGATGTACAACTTTAATTACCATTTAACAAATAGTGCAAATTCCACGTAATTCTGTGAGCAAACAAAATATGTCATTTAAAACGTGGTAGTTGAATGGAGAACAAAAATACATAACGCTTGTTATATTTCACTCTTGGGGTACTCAAAGGCAGGCAAGCGAGCAAATGCTTGCCATTGTACTTGCTGACATGATGAGGTCGTCGCAAGAATTTGTTTTAAGTCATTAAGTAAAAAGCTGGATACCTTGCGGTGAAAATAGTCATATCTTCATACTTCATGTTCTATAATTGTTAAAACAATTTTTTACATTAAATACTGCTACTCGAAATGAAAAATAAAATATGAGATTTGTGTTTTGTGACTTAAGGGGGGGTTAAGGTTTTTGGGGTAAAAAAAAGACTTTGTTCGCGAATTTATTTCTTAAATATGGACTGAGCAATTTTATTTGGAACTTTTGCACATTATTGAAAATACTTTTTACAATCTAGGGTAATTTTTTCATGCAGAAATATTGAAGCGTAAAGTCACAATGTCTGATTCTGCGGAAAAATTGGGAAAAAATATCACGAAATGGCGACTGCCTAAAAATAAAAAATTATTTGTGTGGGACTTTTTGACTGTTTAATATTTTTTAAAATCTGTAAAAATTGAATTTGGAGGTATGGATAGTTCCAGAAATAGAAAAGTCTATAAATAAGACTCTATAAAAATTTCAGGTAAATGAATCCAGTACAACCTCAGAAATCATGAGTATCGTTTTGAAAAAGACAGTTTCGAGAAAAAGATGTTTAAAGTTAAAAAAATACCTATACCTATATCTCTAAAAATTATTCGAATTTTTGCAAATAACAAAGAAAAAAACGACTTTTTTTATTTCTAGACTAGAATGCCCTCTTAAATCTTTAGATAGCTGCCAAGCCTACCTTGGCAAATCTGAGTCGCATAACGTAATTTGTTATTGAATTATGTAGTATATCAGTTTAGCAGTGTGAGAAGATATGGAAGGGTACTTGTGATTTTCTGTGCTCAATTAAAAAAAAAATATGTGAACTTCGTTTAATATCTTACATTTTGACCAGTCTGGGGTACAAATCTGATTTTTATGGCAGAAATAATTCAATTAGATTAATGTGGTCTGTATCATCCTGTCCCTCCGAAAAATCACTGATTTTCGCGATTTTTTTATTGTTGAAATTAACTAATTAGTCCAATTTATTTTTATAAATAAATACATTCATGACGAATACAAAATGTTTTTTTTGTTTATGTTTATTTACTGGGTGTATAATAGTTAAATAAATTATTGAAATGACATTATTAATCTGTAGGAAAGTCGCTAATGCACCATGGAAGTTTTTTTTTTAATTTAATAAAATATCGGCGATTGGAAGAAAAAGTATCGAATTTAAGCCTTTTTTCGACAGTTTTTCGTAGAAAAAAATAGAAAGATAAAAAAAAAAAAATAAAAGCTTCCATAACGCGATAGCGAATGACGTTAAAAATGTTTTCTCCAAATTAGAACTAGATATTTTCAAAATTCTTTTTAGGTGAATCACATATCTCGGGACTGGTTTCAAACAAATATGGGTTGGTAGCATTAATTTGACATTCCTATATTGCAATGTGATAATGGGCGAGTCCGGACTAAAACTTTCGTATAACGCAATTTTAAATCTCATCTATTCTTTCACTTTTCAGTACACAAATTAAGCACCAATGAATGTATCGGAATAAAAATTTGCACGAATACTGATGTGTGCCTGCTTATGATTAAGAAATATTTAAATCGAACTAAAACTTGTCAAGCTCTCAATGTTTTCTGATTTTATACTTGAAAATTCGGTCAATATGTTTTAATTTTCTTAATGAAATTGAAATAGTGTGTTTTTCTAATAACAATGCATTTTTTTAATAAAATCTTGTGAAAGCTCCCATTTAACTAATAAAATTGTTAATATTTGGTTGAATTTAGTCGTTACTTATTGGCGTGGTATATTATATAATGTGGTATATCATATAGTACCTTAATGAAACTCAGAGAGCATGTTTTTCGGTTATTAATATTTAGTAATGTCAAAAATAAATAAAATCGAGTCAATACTACCTCTACTCCCAAATCACTAATATGACATTTTCAAACTTCCGGTTGGCGTTATACAGTTGAAATCGGTAAATACATAAGAATTTAACTTAATGGATAATACTGGGTATTCTAAAGGATAATGCCGAAAATAACTGAATATACATAAGTATGTGCAAGCCGGTTTTAATTTTTGGAAGTTGCAATGTTCGGTTACATCCGAACTTTGTGCTTGCTTACTTGTTTAAAGTAAAATTTTGCCAGCGGACTTTCCCGGACTTTGATTCTTGCAAGTTGCAAGAGTATAAAATGGTATCCCATTTCAATAGTTTTAACCTTTCCATCAAGGTAGTATTTAGTCTTCGTATTTGCTTTTGCTCATCTTTTGTTGCTCAAATACTTCAACATTGCAATTGTCCTACCACTTCTCTCTGATTACTGTCCAACATGGCTAGTGACCAGCTAAACAGTTTTATTTTAATCCTGAATACAAATTTTATAGTGCCACTTGTGTTTTTGTTGTTATTTTCTACTGTTATCCTTGATTTTACTTAAATGGTTTTAGTCAAATGGAATGAAATACTGTATTTTGCTCCCAAGAGCCAACAAGCCTTGCGAATTCAAAACAGGTTTAGCAAATTCCGCCAATAAAAAGTGGCGCAGGGTACTTGTTCAATTTTATCCTAACGCAACTACCGTACCATTGCAAATGCAGCGTTTGAATAAAAATTTTCATAGTCAAAAGCCTGGAATCTGGAAGTGCATAAAGGAGAAAGTTATGCAATCTTTTAATTGCTTTCCGTTTATTTTTCACTCCAATTGGTACTGTTTTAGTATAGATAAATAGTGAGAACGTGTAATCGGATTAAATATACAGGATTTCTCTCTCTTTGTTTGCGTTCAAGTGTTATGTATGTTGCTATTTGCTTTGCAATATGCATTATTTTCCCTTCTCAATTAATAATTTCGGAGTCATATTCTAATGAGAATTGAAATCATGACATATACGGCGGAATGGTTCGTTTAACTCAAAATTTGTTCTAGAAAATTTTAAAAGTAAGGGTCTAAACTGCCTGGTGGAGCGAGCGGGAACGTTAAAATTAATATCAGATAAGAGAGATGGGCTACAGATTGACCCATTCATGTGTTTTACAAGAAATATTATACCAAGCATCTCCCTACGACTAGCGAGTGTCGGGAGATTTATAAGTTTAAAACGGTTAGTGTAAGGGAAGATTTAAACTGGAATCCCAATGCAAATGATTTAAGGCAAAAAGTAAAAATTGTTTTTGAACGGACTCTAACTCATCCGGATGGACTTGGTAACTAGGGTTCCAAACCATAGATGCATACTCTAACATAGCCCTCAGCACTGATGTAAAAGGAATTTTTGTGGTAAGCGGATCTCTAAATTCTTTAGACGTTTAACAAAACTAAGAGAGCCTTTAGCTTTAAAAACCGTGGAAGATGCGTGAAGATTAAAATTGAGTTTGGGGTCCATAGTTACTCACAGATCAACAAAACTGCATACTTGCTCCAACCTAAAGTTTTGAATTGCGTATGAAGTAGGTTCCACAGATCAACGTGAAAAGCACGTACATTACATTTTTTAAGGTTCAATGGCATGTCATTTTTATCACCCCAAGAAACTAGGTTGTTTAAGTCTGTTTGCAACTGACATCATTCGCTGTTTGAAGTATACGTTTTAAAAAGTTTTACATCGTCAGCATATAATAAAACTTTTAAAAGCTTAACGACAGATGATATGTCTTTAATAAATAACAAGAACAGAATTTGACCAAGATGGCTACCTTGGGGAACGCTCGAAGGAACATTGATAAAATCTGTGTATATAACATCAGTATTCTTATTCTCCCTAAAGCCCGTTGATACATGTGATAAAAATTCAAGCAAATTGGTTATTGTAGATTTCCCTCTACGAAAACCGTGCTGAGAACAAGAAATAAGTGGAGAGATCCGGAAGGTTATAATTGTTTCAAAAAGTTTAGGTATTGCAGATAACGATGTCTGAATTTGGTATCCCCGCAAAACTAATACGGCTGTGTAAACTGACGCTGAACAACACGAAAAGCTCCGTCAGAATCGGGAAGGACCTCTCCGAGCCGTTCGATACCAAACGAGGTTTCAGACAAGGCGATTCCCTATCGTGCGACTTTTTCAACCTGCTTCTGGAGAAAATAGTTCGGACTGCAGAAGATATTGATATCATCGGCCTCAACACCCGCGCCGTTAGTTCTGCTTTCTCCACACTGGACAAGGAAGCAAAAGAAATGGGTCTGGCAGTGAAAGAGGGCAAGACGAAATATTTCCTGTCATCAAACAAACAGTCGTCGCACTCGCGACTTGGCACTCACGTCACTGTTGACAGTCATAACTTTGAAGTTGTAGATAATTTCGTCTATCTTGGAACCAGCGTAAACACCACCAACAATGTCAGCCTAGAAATCCAACGCAGGATAACTCTTGCCAACAGGTACTACCTTGGACTAAGTAGGCAATTGAGAAGCAAAGCCCTCTCTCGACAAACAAAAACCAAACTCTATAAGTCACTCATAATTCCCATCCTGCTATATGGTGCAGAGGCTTGGACGATGTCAACAACGGATGAGTCGACGTTGCGAGTTTTCGAGAGAAAGGTTCTGCGAAAGATTTATGGTCCTTTGCGCGTTGGCCACGGCGAATATCGCATTCGATGGAACGATGAGCTGTACGAGATATACGACGACATTGACATAGTTCAGCGAATTAAAAGACAGCGGCTACGCTGGCTAGGTCATGTTGTCCGGATGGATGAGAATGCTTCAGCTCTGAAAGTATTCAACGCAGTACTCACCGCGGGAAGCAGAGGAAGAGGAAGACCTCCACTCCGTTGGGAGGACCAAGTAGAGAAGGACCTGGCCTCGCTTGGAATATACAATTGCCGCCACGTAGCGAAGAGAAGAAACGACTGGCGCGCTGTTGTTGACTCGGCTATAATCGCGTAAGCGGTGTCTATGCCAGTAAAGAAGAAGATTGCAGATAACTTTGCTATTCCCCTATAGTTTTCAATAGATGACCTAAATCCACTCTTATGTAAAGGCATTATAAATGACTTTTTCCTTACGGATGGAAGTAAGCCTTGCATAAGAGATGAGTTAAATAGTTTTGTTAGGGGTTGGTATATATATTTGGCACATTTTTTAAGAAAGCATGACATATCATCTAAGAACTCGTTAAAACATAAGCGAGTACTAATCGGAATGGTGTAATCATCAATAGATTTCCATGATACGCACGGTAAATTGAAATCTCCCAAAACAATCATGAAATCAGTATTATTAGCGATTGAGAAAACATTATTTTAATGAAGCATGGCCACTATTAGCGCAAATACGAATGCACTTAAATTCTATGAAGTCTGCATGCGGAACATCGACTTCTTTAGATGGAATTGAAGAATGAACAGCAAAAAGACACCACCCCCTTTTCTGTTCAGCCGATCATATCTAAAGATTTCGAATTCGCTGTTGAATATTTCACTATCAAAAATGTGAGGCTTTAGCCAAGTTTCTGTGAAAGCAATGATTTTAAAATTACAATCAACGCTGTTTAAATACAAATCAGTAAGTTTTGTTTTGAGACCTCTAACATTTTGATAATAACATGAATCAGCGAATATTGCTTATTCGTTGTTTTGTATTGCCGGATAATATGGGGGACTTATTCGTACGTGTTGTGCTCGAATTCGCGGACAAAGACCCCAGATGGCCAGAATGAGTTCAAGTATCAATTGAAAACTGTCAGCGGATACGTCGATCTTAAACGACGAAATATCCCTTTTGTATTTAAATTAAATTTATTTAGTCTGTATCTACCGTTTTTAATTTCGACGAGATGTAACTTTTTATATCATCGACTGTGGTATCCGCAGCAAGACTCGAGATAAAAATTGCCTTTTTCCGTTAAGTTTTTATTAGCTGAGGTGTAGATATTTGGAGGCGGATCTTGAGATGTCTTCCGCTTACCGTGTTCAGTAACAGTTTTCTCAGTGTCCTGAGCAGACGGAACCTTCTCTCCTTGAGGACAAGGGGATGAAAGATTAATGAGGTCAGTAGTGGGAGGAGGCATTCTTTTTAAGGAAGATACAGTAGTATCTTCATCAGACGGACGTTTACGTTTTGATGAAGATTTTGGATTCTCTTCCTGAATATTTAGGCATTGAAATGATTGAAACAGCGTTTCATAATGCTTAAATTTTTCAGTCAGGGTTTAAACAATTCAATTTCAGTTGGTCGGCATTTTAAGCAAGACTAGCGCAACATGCTACCTGTCAGTCCAGCACATTTAAGACGGGGAAGCCATCACAAAGCCAGCAAGAAACAAACCGTTCCGACTCGCCTTTCACAGAGCAGTTCGGAAAGTTACAAGTCATAATGAACAAAAACAATATTAAACAAAAATATAAAAAATGTTAAATAATAAAAGTAAAAAGAGCAATGACAAAAATATTTATAACAAATAAATGCAATAAAAATAGTTGGTTATCAAAGATAACAGCCAATGTAGCGAGCAGTTTGAGATGCACTGTAACACACGAAAAGTAAGAAACTCGCAAACAGCTGTGGACAAAGATTGAAACGAATAAGAAAGAAATTTAAGTAAGGAATAAAAATTCACACTAACTATTGCACTATTTAAAAATGTAGTAACAAAAACTAATTGAAAATGACTCGGAGCAATAAATTAAAATTAGCCTACACACAATTAAAGTATATCAATTGGTTCAATAGCACAATATAACACTGATACTTATCTTAAAAGATTACTTAATCCAGATATTTTCATATAAAGTTTTAAATATAAATTATAAATTGAATAAATTCGCCAGAGTACAAAACAAAGCACAGCTGAACACGAGAAGGTTGCTTCTAATTTAATAATTTCGGAGTCATATTCTAATACATAAATAAAATATTTTGCATTTCCATGTGATTTAAACATTCCCCAGCGGAACTAAAAACTTTAAACTTTAGATTATAATTGGCTTACTTCGTTTGTATAGTCCACTGTTTCTAGATAAATGAGAGAAATCGGACTATTGCCACCTCACACAATGAGGTAGTTTCTCAAAACCAAGTGATCTTTTTTAATTAGGCTTAGCTTTATAATATTGTAAGATGAAATAAGAAATTATTATTATTATGAATTTAATAATTTTACTTAAGGATGATCTAAAAGTTAATTTTCCAGATTTTAATAAGATATAGTAAAGAAACTTACTAACTTTTGTTTCATTTATTTGACTATAAATAACTATATGTGGCTTATATCTACTATATTTGATAAACATATATATGTATTTACTTTATGATCTATCTATTAAAGTTACGCATTTGATTTAAATAACCGCGTCTTAATATTCTTTACAAAGTCTACATATGTATGTATGAAATTGAAATACGATTGTTGGATAGATACTAATTCAATAAGCATACGCACATTGTATGTGTGTTATACTTACAAATATGTACGTGCGGTGTACTAAAGCATATTACATTTCTTTTTCAACTTAAATATTTTCTTGCGCAAACAAGAATACCAATAAAAGGCAAACAAGCATAGAGCAAATGGTTACCAATACGGCGCTTAGCCGCAATCACCGCACGTGGGATGTCCTAAAATATGCAAAGGAATCTGGTTTTATCCCAATGTAGCAACAGCTGGCATTACATTGTGAAATATGTTTAAAACATCATTTAATATAATTCAACCCGCTTACTTCTATGTAAATACGAGTTACGAGGAACCGAATTCGGCCAGAAATTTTCCATATATGTGTAAATACTCAACATAAATTAAGTTGGCATTAAAAATGCTTTATTTATATGCCTTAAAATACCATCGATACTCATACATGTGGCAAATTTCAACCCTTTTGTCATTCGTTAAATAGGTAGGCCACTAGTACATGTCGTAAATTTTAAAACTTACAATATTAAAAAAAAATACTTTATAAAAATTAACCAAGTTTTCGTATATGATTATAAATAAGATATGTAAGTATCTAAACATTTATTTAAGGAAACCCGCTTCCTTTTAGAGTGCGACAAAAAAGTAACCGGAAACTAATGCAAACGATTTTTTCAATCCTCCAGTCAGTTTTCATAAGCACTCTTTGGGATGGGCTTCTTACATGTCAAACATAATACACCCATGTCTCATTGCCTGTTATAATGCTCTTCATAAATATGGAATCGGGGGATCAGAATTGGCACGATCAAGCAAGTCCAAAGAGACCTGTTTACGGTACTCCTTTTGAAAAAAAAAAAATCAACTTTATCGGGACGCATTTCATACCAAAAATATACACCAAAATCTTTCGGGCGGACTCGCGAGAGATGTCGAGTTCTCTTGTCATGTCTCTAAGACTTACATGACGATTTTCAAGCACCATATTTTTCACTTTTCTAATATTTTCATCAGTTGAAGAGGTCGAAGATCGTCTCGAACGAGGCATGTCTTCAACGATTTTTCGATCTGTACCACTCGTAGGCTTGCGCCGCACTACGGAGGTGTACCGACTTAAGTAGCTGCTGTAAAGCTGTAAACAAAGTGGTTGCCAGATCGCGCTCATATTTGGTATAATAATTACGGACAGTACTACCAATCTAAATATTTAAATATACTTTCCGGGTGCTTTTTTGTCACAATGTATATAATTATATAAATTACTTTTTCTGCTTTCGATTTACTTAAATTTCGCATTTGCAATAATTATTTGAGAGAAGAACTTCCTAATCAGGAATGAGAGCTC
>CM050326.1:26213949-26238949 GCA_027475135.1 Bactrocera correcta | reverse complement strand
AAGTCGTGGTAGACTTAGCGTTTAAAGGAGCTACTTTTGCTTTTGCTATTAAAAAGTGGCTTATGGACGTGGTGTTACTTTGCGCGGATAATGCGGATATGGACTCAGTCGTGCATGAAAACTGGTCCGATATCACATTCCATTGGATGCCTAGAGTTTTTGTTGTACTTTCCTTTTCGAATATAAGGAAATTCTTCTTCGTTACTGGCGTAGACACCGCTTACGCAATTATAGGATTATATACATACATATATGTACTATATATAAGGAAATTAGTATCCAAAAAATTTTCGTTTGGTATATTTTTGCGAATATTTGGGTGGTTTGCCGTAATCTTTTCTAATGGAAACCCTCCTGATTTGAAGGCTTCTATTACTTGTGATAAGACTGTGGCTTCCAGGCAGGATATCGTCTACGTAAGTTTATGTTTTTAGCACTTGTGTTGCCAGAGGAAATTTTGACTCATTTTTTAATTTGAAGTCGCGTAGTGGACAGGTGGAGGATCTTGGTCGTCTTTATGTACGATTATTGCCGATACATTTTCTCATTAAAGACAACTGGTTCTACTACTGCGTGATGTGGCAGGTAGAAGAAGTAGTATTTGCCGTTGACGATTTTCTCCCCTGGGTTTACTTCCTCCATGTGATCTAAATGGAGGCATTCTTCTAAGACACCATCATAATCTTTTTTGAGCTCACCTTTTCTAAATAGGTTTTTTCCTTACTTAGAAACTGCTGTATTGCAGAGGTGCGAAAGTGACCTAAGGCTAGTGTGTTAGGAAATTGTTGCTTAAGTGGTAGTCGTACGACGTACCGACCATTTTCTGATCTAGTAGTTGTGGCTTTGTAAAAGTCCTCACAATACTGATCTTCAGGGGATATGGCTGATATGGGGGAGTCTTCTAATTCCCAAAATTTTTTTAATTGTGAATTGAGGTACTTGTTTGAGATTTCCTCAACTTAAGTTGTCATTATTGTGACTGGTTCCGCAACTAGTCCACTTTGGATCCATCCGAAAATGGTATTTTGTGCCAGAAGTGGTTTTTGTAATTTTCTGAATACTTTCGAGTATTAACTGTGGTATGAGATCGCTGCCTAATAGAAGATCTATTTGAACGGGGGAGTTCCAGTTTGGGTCTGCTAGCTTTAGGTGTGAAACCTTTTGCCAATGCTTGCTATTTATTTGATAGCTGGGTAGCATATACATATGTTAATTAACACAATAGCTTCTGCTTGTATGCGCTTATCCGGTTTGGGGGAAATGAGGGTAATCGGGCAGATTTTATTTGAGTTTTGAACTACTCTTCCACCTATTCCCATGATTTCGAAATTGGCTAGTTTTGTTGGCAACTGTAGCCTGTTTTGTGCCCTAGACGCTATAAATGATCGTTGGGATCTTTGGTCTATTAAGGCTCTGAGTTTAAACAGTTCTGCTCGGTGCTCGAAGGAGACGACTGCGACTGATAGGTGGTATAACTCTCTTTAGCTATGTAGCATTTGGGTTTTTAACGCCTTTGAGCAGCACGTTGCTTCTTGG
Organism: Bactrocera correcta; assembly: GCA_027475135.1. Classification (NCBI taxonomy): domain Eukaryota; kingdom Metazoa; phylum Arthropoda; class Insecta; order Diptera; family Tephritidae; genus Bactrocera; species Bactrocera correcta. The sequence continues at coordinate 26,237,413 of CM050326.1, read as the reverse complement.
CAGTTTTCTGAGTTTGTTGTTGCAACTAAAAATCTAGCCCTTTTTACGTTTGCGTTATTTGGGGGTGAACTGGAGTAATTTGTTATATGTAACATTGAATGATGTCTTTTATGGCAGTATACGCAATTAAATTTGCTTTCGCAATCTTTATGCATATGCGCATGTGACGAACAGTTGGTACATAGTTTTTTCGTTCTTACGAATTGTTTCGATCGCTAATATTCATTTTTTTTTAATTTCTCCAAGGATTTGAGCTTGTGACTTTCTCTACAAAATTCGCATGAAGTTTGTTTATATTGTTCGGATGTGAACGATTGTGTATTGTATTATACAGTTGACCCATTTGTTTCTAAAAAAAAAGAACAAAAGAAAACAATGTTTTTTGTTCATTTCAAAAATAATTTATTTTGGTCCAAGGGGATTTGTTTCAGCTAATATTTAAAAATTAGATCGCGTAAATGGGCACCTTTAGCTTTGACAGCTAAATGCACTCTTTTTTCGACATTTTCCATGACTTTGGCCAATGTTTCGGATGATATGGCGGCTGTTTCACGTCGAATGTTGGCTTTCAGTTGAGCTAAGGTCTTTGGCTTATTAGCGTATACCTTGGATTTCAAATAACCCCACAAATAAAAGTCTGGTGGCGTCAAATCTGGTGATCTCGGTGGCCAGTCAACATCCCCATTTTTCGATATCAATCGCCCGGGGAAAAATGGTCGCAATAAATTGATTGTTGGTCGAGCTGTATGGCATGTAGCCCCGTCCTGTTGAAACCAGAAGTTATCCATGTCATTTTCGCGAATAATGGGTATCACAAAATCCGTTATCATGGCTCGATAACGCTCACCATTGACTGTTGTCGTGGCTCCATCATCGTCTTCGAAAAAATACGGTCCGATGATCATATTCGCGCAAACACCGCACCAAACTGTTACTTTTTGGTCGTAAAGAGGCTGTTCTTCAATTAATTGAGGATTTTCGGTGGCATAAAATCGGCAATTTTGCTTGTTTACGCCTCCATTCAACGAGAAATGTGCCTCGTCTGACATGATGAGTTTTCGCCAAAAGTCAAGTTCGTTTTCAGCCATTTCGATGGCCCATTTGCCAAAATTAAGGCGTCGCGGATAATCAGCTGGGTTTAGTTTTTGTGCCATTTGAATTTTATATGGAAACATCTTCAAATCTTTATGAATTATGCGTCGGAGAGTGGTGCGAGAGATGTCTAATTCCTGAGAGCGGCGATAACTCGATGTCGATGGAGTCTTCTCAATACTAGCTCGTACAGCTTCGATATTTTCATCAGAACGTCTTGTGCGTTGTCTGGATGCATGACTGGCATTACTGAGATTACCGGTGTTCACAAATTTTGCGTATAAAGACTTAATTGTGTTCTTAACTGGAGCACTTTTCACTTTATTTTTTTTGCGAAACGCACGTTGAGTTAACACAATTGAAAAGTTATTTTGAATATAAAGCTGAACAATTTCAGCGCGTTCTTTTGGAGTGTACTGTTCCATGGTATAAATTGTCTTCGAATGACGCTTCTAACGCGGTATGACATTAGCCGATTTGTCAGCGCTGTTAAAAGTTACAGCGTTGCCAGATGGGTCAACTTTAAATGGCCTACCCTGTACATATAAGTATATGCACAATTTTATTTTTTTCTTCTGAATTTTTATTTTATTATTATTTTTTTTCACTTCTCTTTTACATTTTGTCACCGTGTTTAATTTTGTATTTAATATATATATATAGTATACATTTATATATTTTTTTATGTTATCTTATTTTTTTCACTTCACTTGCCGATTTTAATATTTTCCCCAATGGTGCCGTCTGGTATGTAGGATTTCGCGGCACTCACCTTGTACTTGAAAAGTTGAAAAATGCTCAACGAAATTGTAAAAGAAAATAAGTCCGGAGGAACGCAAGCGATTCGATGTTCACGAGTTCTCATCGATAATAAACAAGAGCCTTGTGCTCTGTCCGTCGGTCCCTTTTGTTATTTTTTGTATGGTGTCCTCATATGCGTTGGATTCGTGATGTGGTGATATTTTTGTGGGCGTGATGTGGAATGTAATGATGATGTGGGAGTTTTATATTGTGAAGGGGGTCTGAGACTCATTTAGCCACTGATCATTTATGTATATATAATGATGATGTGGTGTATGTAATGTGTGTGGTGTGGGAGTTTTATATTGTGCAGGGGGTCTAAAACTCATTTAGCCACTGATCATTTAGTTTTGGGTGATACGTACAACCGTTAGGTTCTGTAGCAACTGGTTTCAAGAGTATAAAATTAATGAGAATCAGAATCTTTTAGTTATTAGCCCAGTGATTAAACAAATTTGAAGTGTTTGGATTAACTCTATAGCTAAATGGTGATTTATTTGAATAAAAATTAATCTTGAGATTAGTATTGAAGATTATGCAAAGAGTTGTATAATTTCAGGAGGTAGTTTATTTAAAATATTAATTTTGAGAATTAATGATGAAGTTGTTTCTTAAAACTAATGTTAATGAGTCTATAATGAGGATTATCTTGTTTTATATTTTTAATAGGAACTTTTGTTTTATTTCTAATCGCAAGCATTTATTGTCAATGCTTTTGGGTTTAGAATATGTTATGTTAAGTTAATTTTTCTTTTTGTTTATTTCTTTAAATTCAATGAATTAAAGAACATTTTTTATCATAATATTTTAAGCTTTTAGAGTATGTGAAGGTGCTTTAGGTTTTACTATTTTTGTTTTCATAGTTCGTACACATGGAAATGAATACTTTCAATCGATTAATGTATTACGATGTAAAAATTAATTTTCATAAAATTTTTTTTAGTCCTATTTATTTTATAAATGGTTTATTTTGAATGGTTCAAAATTTATTATTTATTGTAACTTTTGTTTTAATTGTTTTAAACTAACAAAAATATAATAATAATAACTAATATTTCTTATTTTTGGGGGCTGACGTTATTTCTTATCGACTTGTTTCTTTTAAATTTTGGATTTGCACTGTAATAATTAGCGCTAGTGAATCTGTTTCTAAATATAATAATTAAAAAAATTTATTTTTATTTAATGTTTTAAATTTGTTGGAATTTAGAGGATTGGCTTTTCGGAGAAAAGATTTATTTATGTTTCATAAATTTTTTGAATAGAGTTTGCTTCCTTATCCAGTCTGGAGGAAGCAAAACTCACGGCGCGGGTGTTGAAGCCGATGATATCAATATCATCAATATATGCCAGCAATTGTACAGTCTTATGAAGATTGCACCTGCTCGATTAAGCTCTGCAACTAAAATTATGTTCTTCAGCCCTGTGTGAAACCTCGTTAGGTATCGAACGGCTTGGATAGGTTCTTTCCGATCCTGGCGGACGGTGTTGTTCAACGTCAGTTTACTCAAACCTATTCGTCTTGTGGCATAGATAGAACCTTATATGCGATGTTGAGGAGGCTAATCCCACGGTAGTTGGCGCAGATTGTGTGGCCTCCCTTTTTGTGGATTTGGTAGAGCACACTTAAATTCCAATCGCCGAGTATGCTTTCGTTCGTCCATATTTTACGAAGAAGCTGTTGCATGCTCCTTATAAGTTTTTTGTCGCCGTGTTTGAATAGCTTGGCCGGCAATCCACCAGCCTCCGCTGCTTTGTAGTTATTTAGGTGGGTAATTGCTATTCGAACTTCTTTATGTTCAGGCAATGGAACCTATACTTCATCGTCATCGATTGGGGAATCGGGTTCGCCTTCTCCTGTCGTTATACTTTCACTGCCATTCAGCAGGCTGGAGTAGGGTTCACGTGATAATTTTAATGTGCTCTGGGCATTGGTTATTAGATTACCTCTGGGGGTGCTACAATGGCATGCTACGGTCTGGAAACCTTCTGTTAGTCACCGCATTTTTAGGAAGAAATTTCGAGCATTACGCCTGTCGGCCAGCTCGTCCATTTTTCATGCTTCCGCGTATTGGCCTCTCTCTTTTTCTCTCGACAAATGCGTCTTCCACTCACGGTATGTATCCCATCCCGCACGTGTTGTGGTCGATCGTAACGTTGCGAGGTAGGCAGTCTGTTTTCTCTCCGCTGCGACAAGGCACTCCTCATCATACCAGCCGTCCGCAGTTCCCTTGTACCAAGTTGCTGATGAGTACTCTCAGAGAGCAGTCAAATAGAAAATCGTTCGGCTGTGTCTGAATTTACCGACCGTAATGCCAAAGATACCTTTTTTGTCCACTCTGTCGTCGCCAATTACGATTTTGACATCGTGGAGGAGGCAGCTCTCATAAGTGCGCTCTAAACGCTCATAGAAGGCATCCTCGGGCCTTGGGCGCAAATCAGCGATATGTTGAAGAACTTCGCTTTGATGAGGATTGTGACTAGACGTTCATCCACCGGGGTAAATGACAGTATTCGGCGACGGAGTCTCTTTACTACTTTACTGTAGTAAATGCCACAGCGATCACGAATACGTCGTTTTATTATGGCTGAAGTTATGCGTGCTGCTTTTAATTACAACAGTCAGATTGTTTATAGTATGTACGGATACGTTGGAATGATAGCCACAATTTGTCCACATCAAGGTGAAACGCCCGGAATGTGTTATGCTAATGGCAAATTGAGATTGCCGGCATTAAAATCTCCATTTGAACAATTGTATTCATTAATTTTTTTGAGTCATGTTCAACAATAAAATACGACATTCAAATTATCTTTTGGTGCCAAAAAATTATTATACTCTTGCAACCTGTTGATGTTGTCAGTGAAGAAGTTGTTGCCCAATTTGATCTAAGCTACGATCTTAAAATCAAAGGGAGAAGTGTTTTGATACCGCGTATCTTTATAACTCCAACTGATATGCTTTTTATTCAAACGATTACAATTAAGCTTTAAAAAAGCTAACAATTAATAAAATATTTTTTGTTTGAATAAATGAATTTGATGTTAAAATAAAATTTACTTTTATTACTTAACTTTGTACGTAGCGAAGCTTTTACCGGGCCGCTAGTGTGATATACTCGTATAGTATAGTATGTTTTGGAATTTTACAATTCAACTATTAAGTGAACAACGTATTAAATGCAAATTTAAAACAGCGTGCATGAAACCTAGAACGAAGATGTAACTAAAGACATAACATATTACTCAGGAGTTTTTATTGAATCAATACTTGAAATTATTTTGCAGTGGCCTCTTCACTAAGTTCTACCACTTGACTTGATTTTTTCATTCATAGGTTTTTTCGTGCATTAAAAGTTTTGCTTTCTCTCGGGGGTAAAGTTTTCGCTGCATTTATTGGAAATAAAGTTTGTATATTTCGGTACTTTCTTCTTTCCTGCCCACTTGCTTGTACATACATATTTTAAAATATGTTTGTAGAGTTTTTCGATTCATATCAGTACGAACACGGGCACTTATAGTTGAAGTGATTCCCTTAATTAAGTTTACGCTTGAACTAAACCAAAAGTGTGTGTTATTGTATTGTATTTTGGAGTATTCACTTGTACTATTTCACTACAATGCGCTCATTCAAAAGTACAATTTTTTATACAGCCCCTGTAGTGGGTCCAATAGAAAATCATAGCGTGAAATTGAAATTTCAAATTGTAGTATCAGCGATAAGGGTCATTATAAAAAAGTAATTTGGAGTTTGCAGTAAACGTATGGGTTTCGAATTTATATAAGTAAGGTTTATGAAGTTTATTATTAAATTACATGACAATTTTCAATTTAAATCAAATTGAAGTGTTAATGCTTTAATTTCATTCGAAGTGGGCGTAATTAATTTAGAAGACTATTAACCTCACTTATTGTGAACAAGTCAATCAAAGCATAAACAATTTTGATGGCTACACTTGGATACTCTTCTAATACATTTTTGAGACGAGACTTTTTGGCAATAACTAACCCTGTTGTAGTTGAATGTGTTCTTATTCTGCTTTGAATTCCATCATAGGAAATGCTCCAAGCGGTGAAATTAAATATTTAATGCGTGAAATTTTTGTCTATACAAGTATGTTTGCATGCATGCTAAAGTTAGTTCACATGTTGTGTGTGCATCATTAAAGTATGGCGTACATATTTGCATAGGTGAACATCAAAATTTATGTTGAATATGCCTAAAGCAAATTTTTTCAACTCGTACAATTTTTACTAATAAAAAAATATTGTGCTACAGGAAGAAATTCAACGAAAGAATGATTGATATTTCAAAAGTTTAATTTGAATAGAAATTGCAAAATTTTTGCACACATTATTTCAGATGACGCCTTTAAATAGGAGTCCCCAACCTCCACCAGAGTAGGGGGAACCTACCCACGAGTCGGATGCAACAAAGCGACTATGGATCAAAACCCTAGGCATTAGAATCGACAACAGTAAGACTATGATTATGGTGTACTGAAAACACGGAACGGATAATTTTGATAAAGGGCTGTTGAGATCAGCGAAATGGCTGCAGGCTAATGCTGTTATTATCTCTTCTTCTTCTTTACTGGCGTAGACACCGCTTACGCTGTGGCCGAGTCGACAACAGCGCGCCAGTCGTTTCTTCTCTTCGCTACGTGGCGCCAATTGGATATTCCAAGCGAGGCCAGGTCCTTCTCCACTTGGTCCTTCAAACGGAGTGGAGGTCTTCCTCTTCCTCTGCTTCCCGCGGCGGGTACTGCGTCGAATACTTTCAGAGCTGGAGTGTTTTCATCCATCCGGACAACATGACCTAGCCAGCGTAGCCGCTGTCTTTTAATTCGCTGAACTATATCAATGTCGTCGTATATCTCGTACAGCTCATCGTTCCATCGAATGCGATATTCGCCGTGGCCAACGCGCAAAGGACCATAAATATTTCGCAGAACCTTTCTCTCGAAAACTCGCAACGTCGACTCATCCGTTGTTGACATCGTCCAAGCCTCTGCACCATATAGCAGGACGGGAATTATGAGCGACTTATAGAGTTTGGTTTTTGTTTGTCGAGAGAGGACTTTGCTTCTCAATTGCCTACTCAGTCCGAAGTAGCACCTGTTGGCAAGAGTTATCCTGCGTTGGATTTCCAGGCTGACGTTGTTGGTGGTGTTTACGCTGGTTCCAAGATAGACGAAATTATCTACAACTTCAAAGTTATGACTGTCAACAGTGACGTGAGTGCCAAGTCGCGAGTGCGACGACTGTTTGTTTGATGACAGGACATATTTCGTCTTGCCCTCGTTCACTGCCAGACCCATTTCTTTTACTTCCTTGGCCAGATGTGGAGAAAGCAGAACTAACGGAGCGGGTGTTGAGGCCGATGATATCAATATCATCGGCATACGCCAGCAGTTGTACACTCTTATAGAAGATGGTACCTTCTCTGTTGAGTTCTGCAGCTCGAACTATTTTCTCCAGAAGCAGGTTGAAAAAGTCGCACGATAGGGAATCGCCTTGTCTGAAACCTCGTTTGGTATCGAACGGCTCGGAGAGGTCCTTCCCGATTCTGACGGAGCTTTTTGTGTTGCTCAACGTCAGCTTACACAGCCGTATTAGTTTTGCGGGGATACCAAATTCAGACATCGCGGCATAAAGGCAGCTCCTTTTCGTGCTGTCGAAAGCAGCTTTGAAATCGACGAAGAGGTGGTGTGTGTCGATTCTCCTTTCACGGGTCTTTTGCAAGATTTGGCGCATCGTGAATATCTGGTCGGTTGTTGATTTACCAGGTCTAAAGCCACACTGATAAGGTCCAATCAGTTTGTTGACGGTGGGCTTTAATCTTTCACACAATACGCTCGACAGAACCTTATATGCGATATTGAGGAGGCTAATCCCACCGTAGTTGGCGCAGATTGTGGGGTCTCCTTTTTTGTGGATTGGGCATAGCACACTTAAATTCCAATCGTTGGGCATACTTTCGTCCGACCATATTTTGCAAAGAAGCTGATGCATGCACCTTATCAGCTCTTCGCCGCCGTGTTTGAATAGCTCGGCCGGCAATCCATCGGCCCCTGCCGCTTTGTTGTTTTTCAGGCGGGCAATTGTTATTCGAACTTCTTCATGGTCCGGCAATGGAACGTCTGCTCCATCGTCATCGATTGGGGTATCGGGTTCGCTTTCTCCTGGTGTTGTGCGTTCACTGCCAGTCAGCAGGCTGGAGAAGTGTTCCCTCCATAATTTAAGTATGCTCTGGGCATCGGTGGCTTGATCACCTTGGGGGGTTCTACAAGAGTATGCTCCGGTCTTGAAACCTTCTGTAAGCCGCCGCATCTTTTCGTAGAATTATCGAGCATTACCCCTGTCGGCCAGCTTATCAAGCTCCTCGTACTCACGCATTTCGGCCTCTTTCTTTTTCTGTCTACAAATGCGTCTCGCTTCCCTCTTCAACTCTCGGTATCTATCCCATCCCGCACGTGTTGTGGTCGATCGTAACGTTGCGAGGTAGGCAGCCTGTTTTCTCTCCGCTGCGACATGGCACTTCTCGTCGTACCTGCTGTTCTTTTGCACTTTCCGAAAACCAATGATTTCGGTTGCAGCTGTACGTAAGGAGTTTGAAATGCCATCCCACAGTTCCCTTATACCGAGTTGTTGACGAGTGCTCTCAGAGAGCAGGAGTGCAAGCCGAGTAGAAAAACGTTCGGCTGTCTGTTGTGATTGCAGCTTCTCGACGTCGAACCATCCTTGTGTTTGTTGGCGTGCGTTTTGTGCTGCACAGAGGCGGGTGCTAATTTTGGCTGCAACAATATAGTGGTCCGAGTCGATGTTAGGACCTCGGAGCGCACGCACATCTAAAACACTGGAGACGTGTCTTCCGTCTATCACAACATGATCGATCTGGTTGGTGGTTTTTCGATCCGGAGACAGCCAGGTAGCTTGATGTATCTTCTTATGCTGGAATCTAGTACTACAGATAACCATATTTCGGGCCCCGGCGAGGTCGATCAGCCTCAGCCCATTTGGGGATGTTTCCTCGTGGAGGCTGAATTTACCGACCGTAGTGCCAAAGATACCTTCTTTGCCCACCCTGGCATTGAAGTCGCCAAGCACGATTTTGACATCGTGGCGTGGGCATTTCTCATAAGTGCGCTCCAAGCACTCATAAAATCTTTGGTCACATCGTCCTTCTCTTCCGTCGGGGCGTGGGCGCAAATCAGCGATATGTTGAAGAACCTCACTTTGATGCGGATTGTGGCTAGACGTTCATTCTCCAGAGTGAATGATAGTACTCGGCGACGGAGTCTCTCTCCCACCACGAATCCAACACCAAACTTGCGCTCCTTTATATAGCCACTGTAGTAAATGTCACAAGGACCTACTCGTCTCTGTCCTTGTCCCGTCCATCGCATTTCTTGGACGGCGGTGATGTCAGCCTTTATCTTTACGAGGACATCTACCAGCTGGGCAGCGGCACCTTCCCAATTAAGGGACCGGACATTCTAGGTGCATGCCCTCAAATCATAGTCCTTATTTCGTTTGCCATGGTCGTCATCAAAAGGGATGGCTCTCATCCGATGCTGTTTACGCTTTTTCATTGGGAGTGTTTTTTTACGTGGCGGGTCCCAAACCCAGCGCACAACCCTATGCAGGGGGGGTTTCGTCTTCTCACTTTAGCTCGCCTTCAAACGGATGTTCTTAGGCTACCCAGAGGATACTTGGTCAAAGACCGGAAGTCGTGAGCTGCTTGAGTCATGTGTAAAAGAATTGTTTCTGGCCACTCCCAAGTGAATGGCGATCAGAAAACTTTCCTCACTTGCGTGAACTTCTACACATGACCCCATCCTCCACGCAAACCATACCACCTATTTTTTCTACAATTACCGCGATTTAACTAATCAAACCTTTCTAAAAACTGAAATATGTTCAAAATAGGATATAATACTCAATAAATTAGTAGGTTCGTGAAGAAATAATTTAAATTTCATATGATTTGCTATATGGAAACTATGAAAATATTTATTTCTTATATTTATGTAAGAATTTCTATTTTGTATATTAAATTTTTAATATTCAGTAAATTTTGCTTTGTTTTTGTTTTTTTTTTTTTTTTATATGATAAATTAAGTAATAATTATTTAATAAAGTGGCTTAATATGCAGTTGAACCACCTTTGGCGGCTATAATTGCTTGCACCCGGGTAGGCATTGGGCCAACGAGGTTTTCAAGGTATTCCTGCTTTTCAGTTCTGCCATTGAGCTTGGCCCGTGTTGAGTTACTTTCTTTTTCATGGTATCAATCGGGTTCAAATTTACAAACATTTTCTGAACCTGCAAAAAAAATAAGAAAATGTAGACAGATGACATTTTTCTTTAACATAAACATAAGGATATATCGGTGATTAAATACCATATAAAACTTACCGATTGCACGGTGCGGAGTTGTCCTGGAAGATGGTCTCAAAAATATGCTCATATTGTTCTTCTACGATGGGCACGATAAAATTGGATACAACTTCTCCATACTTTTGAGCGTTTATCACTACATCAATGAAAAGTAAAAAAAGAAAAGCATTCATTTCCTTCGTTAAAAGTCGTTTAGATTTGGTTTCCCCAATTCTTTTTAGCAATTTAATTATGTGCTCTTGGTTGGCTACTTCTTTTTTTAAATCAATTTTCATCACGCGTTAATCACAACAAAATGTATTTTGAACATAACCGTCACAATTACAGCTAAATAGCATATTTTTATAAGAAAATCCACTGGTAAGGGTTGTGTGGCTACGAGAGCATGTATAATTATTTGACTGATGTATTTTTGTCATTCCACTAAATTTAGATAGAATTATTAGTAGTGGTAATATTTTAGCTACAGGTTTTGTGGCTATTTTGGTACATTAATATTTCATACCAGGATTAGGATATTTTTCTGTACTTAATTATGACTCGCATAAAAATCGCTAGACAGAAAGAATATATGTATTTATCATTTTGTACAGAGCAGATGTGTCAGAGCATGAGATATAACGTATGTATGCTTTACATAACGTCAATCGGGGCGGACACAATTCTCGCTATGCTTGGATTTTCCTCTACATTCACAGTGTACATAAGGTCAAGTGTCTCACAAAAGAGGATCACTGTTGCCACCACTTAATGAACAGCCAAAAGTTTTAAAGGTTTATTTATGGGAGACGACGATGCGGCGACTGACAAATGGTATCAAATCATTCAAAGCGAGGAGCGAGCAACAGTTCTTAAATTCAACAGATCCCGCATAACCATAACATCTCGGTCCAGGAATTAAAATTCGCCATAGAGAGTGCGTAACCAGCGAACAGCATCCGAGGCGCTACAACCCGCCGGCGGCTGTGAGTTATCATTTTGTGGAAGTATGATGACTGTCTCTCCAGGATTGCAGACACTCACCGATATTCTAATGCCCAGTTTTTGCTGAGTCACCAAATATGTGTGTGGTCTAGCATTGTCCTTATGGAATACGAAGCCCTTTCTGTTTGATTGTTTGCTTGAATCTCATCAGTAGTTAGCAGGCTGGAGCAGCCCTTAGGGGATGATTCGTTTCCAATCCCACCAAACACTCAGCATGTTAACTTTCAGATCGAGCAGCCTAGGATTTCTTCTCCCACACTGCATACTTAGTTCGGTTTGACCTTTTTGGCACCACGTTTGTTCGCTTCAGAAATGATCCGATTTCGCTTGCAGATTTTAATTCGGTCGATTAAATTTTTTACAAAACAATTCATGTAATATCCAAATATCGAGCTTCTTTTTGTATGGTTCAAATCCGTTTGATGATATACTACTGTGATCAAATTGAAATTTTTTAATATTAAAGTTGTAGTCGCCAGTGCGACTACTATTTGTTTGATGACCTCGTTTACCACCAGATCCATTTGCTTCGCTGCCATATCGTTTCTGAAGAAAACAGAACTAACGGGGCGTCTGTGGAGGCCAAAGATATCAATATCTTCTCTGTTTAGTTCTGCAGCTCGAACTATTTTTTCCAGAGGTAGGTTGAAGAAATCACACGAAAGGGGTAGCTTTGTCTAAAACCTCGTTTAGTATCGAACGATACCGATCCTGACGGAGCTTTTGGTCAGTCGTCGTCAATTTACACAACTGTATTAGCTTTGCGGGAAAATCAAATTCAGACATCAAATTGAAAACAGCTTTGAAATCCGAAGAGGTGGTGTGTGTCGATTCTTCTTTCACCGGTCTTTTCCAAAACTTGGCGTATGGTGAACATCTGGTCGGTTGTGGATTTGCCAGGTCACTGATAATGTCCAATCGGTTTGTTGACGCTGGGCTTTAATCTTTCACACAATACGCTCGATAGAACCTTATACGCGATGTTGAGGAGGCTTATCCCTATTTGTGGATTGGGCATAGCACACTTAAATTCCAATCGTTGGGCATAATTTCGTTCGACCATATTTTACAAAGAAGCTGATACATGCTCCTTATAAGTTCTTCGCCGCCGTATTTGAATATCTCGGCCGGCAATCCATCGGTCCCCGCCGCTTTGTTGCTCTTCAGGCGGGTAATTGCTGTTCGAACTTCTTCATGGTGGAGCAATGGAACGTCTGTACGTTCACTGCCATTCAGCAGGCTGGAGAAGTGTTCCCTCCATAATTTTAGTATGCTCTGGGCATCGGTGACTAGATCACCTTTGGGGGTTAAACAAGAGTATGCTCCGGTCTTGAAACCTTCTGTTAGGCGTCGCATCTTTTCGTAGAAGTTTCGAGCATTACCCCTGTCAGGCAGCTTGTCATTTCGGCCTCTTCTTTATCAGTCTGCAAATGCGTGTCGCTTCCCTCTTCAACTCTCGGTATCTATTCCATCCCGCACGTGTTGTGGTCGATCGTAGGGTTGTAATGCATGCAGCCTGTTTTCTCCCGCTCTTACGGCACTCCTCGTCGTACCAGTTGTTCTTTTGGATTTTGCGAAAACCAATGGTTTCGGTTGCAGTTGTTAGTAAGGAGCTTGAAATGCCGTTCCACAATTCCCTTATACCGAGTTGTTGACGAGTGCTCTCAAAGAGGAGGAGTACAAGTCGAGTAGAAAATTGTTCGGCTGTCTGTTGGTATTGCAGCTTCTCGACGTCGAAACTTGTTTGTTGACATACGCTGTTTTCTGCACAGAGGCGGGTGCGTATCTTGGCTCTAACAAGATAATGGTCCGACTCAATGTTAGGACCTCGGAGTGGTCTAAAACACTGAAGACGAGTCTTCCGTCTATCACAACGTGATTGATCTGGTTGGTGGGTTTTCGATCCGGAGACAGCCCGTTAGCTTGATGAATTTTTTTATGCTGAAATCTTGTACTATAGATAACCATATTTCGGGCCCCAGCAAATTCGATCAGCCTTAGCCCATTTGGGGATGTTTCCTCGTAGAGGATTAATTTACCGGAATTTTGTGACAAGGGTACCTTGTTTACCCACGCTGGCGTTAAAGACGCCAAGTACGATTTTGACATCGTGGATGGGGCTAATCAGCAATATGTTGAAGAACGTCGCTTTGAAGCGGGTTGTGGCTAGACGTTAATCCACTGTGGTGAACGACAGTGCTCGGCTGCTTTCTTCTTTTCATTGGTAGTGTTTTTTTATATGGCGACTGTCAAACGCAGAGGGAGAGGATGTTCCGCCTTCACACTTTAGCTCGCCTTCAAGCGGATGTTCTTTGGCTACTCAGATGGTACTTGGTCTAGGACCGAAAGTCGTGAGGTGAAATGAATGGCGATCAGAGAGTTTTCCTAACTTGCGTTAACTTCTGCACATGACTCTATCCTCATACTGCTATTTTTATCTGATTAGTTAGGTAGATTTAAATTCCAGTATCTTCAACGCGAAGAAAAGTGTATGTAGTAGTGGAAATAAATGGGTATCTGATCTTTACTGTAACTTAATAACATTTAATTCTCTAAGGCTTTTTTTAAACATTTTGTAAAAACCTGAACGTAGCTCATCTTTAATTGTTTAATACAAAGTTTTTTGTTTGTAATTTGAATAAGTATGTATATAAAATTATTTCTCCGGCTTTGAGGCATTCAAAATAAGAGAGTATAAAATGTTCGGTAAAGATCGTACCGGCTTTTCTTTCTACTTTTGTACGTACTACTGTGAGAAAAAATTTGTAGGAACTTTTAATATAATTTTCGTGAGAAAATCCATTCGCTAAAACTTTTTTTCTGGGTTCGTATAACAATCAGTGAGATCTGTGCGAAATTCACTTCACTTCAATATGCTTGTCCTTCTGAAGTACATAAACTGTATTTGGCGATTTTTACAAAGAGTGAATTTATTCAACAAAGAACTTGCATTAAATTTTGTGTGCGGAATCAAATTTCTGGGCCCAAACATTCAGAATACTGGAAAAGGCCTTCGGTAATAATTGTTTGTCGCCAGCAAGTGTTTTTGATTGGTACAAATTATTCAAAGAGGGTCGAGAACGCGTTGACGACGAACCACGTAAAGGACAGCCATCAACATCAACTGATGATCAACAAATCCTTAAAATAAAGGAATTGGTGCTTGAGAATTAAAGATTAACCATCAGGGATCTTACTGTCATCCCTTTGAATATCGGAAGGATCAGTGAAAACCATTGTAAAAGATCATTTGGCATTAAGAAAAGTGAAAGCACGATTGGATCCAAAATCACTTAAGTTTTTTCGAAAAACAGTATTGCGTTAACGTCTGTGAAACAATGTTCTTCGACTGCCAGGATATCATGAAACGTATTACTACTGGCGATGAGTGTGGATTAAAGGCAAAGGTGAGCCGAAGCCGAAGAAGCAGATCAAAAATAAAGTTTATGTTGACAGTTTTCTTCGAATATCGATGTGTCAACAAGGAATACTATTTGAGGCTTAGGAATACTATTTGAGCTTAGCGTCATGGCCTTCTGCTTGGAGTAGCAGAATTACAAATCATCATGGTCGCCTCACTCTAGAATTTTTGATTTAAACAAATCTTACGATTTTAAACAGTGGAACACAAAATATCTTTCAAAAGGGAATAAAGGATCAATAATAGGGCTTAATATTTGCGAAAGGCGCGCTTAGCAGGCATACTAAGTGGAAGGTGTCAGATATGTATACAAATAGCGACAATATGGGTATAATTGCTAAAGTTTCGTTCTTTCGGAAACGGAACTAGGAAAAATACCTATCGAAAACGAAGTTGGCGGCAAAAAGAATTTGATACTGGCGTTTTTGGGGGCGTTTGGAGTGCGGCAAAGACATCAGGCGAAGATGCAGCCCACTTAGTATCCTCTGTGCGAAAGGAACTAGTTGCAGTATGGCGCTCAACTATGCGCAGGACAAGATACAATAAAAATTGAAAGCCGGTATACTTGTGGTACGACGAAATTGCCAAGCTGAAGAAGCTCTGTCACTCAGCTAGACGCCACTTACAACGCAACCAGGGAGGTGATAACGAAATCAGCTTCAGAGAAGCATTTAAATGCCAAAAAAAACTCCTGAAGTCAGCGATTATCCGAAGTAAGAGATCCTCTTTCGAAAAGCTCTGTAAAGAAGCGAACATAGACACTTGGGAAACGGCATACAAAATTTTTATGTCGGAGTTCAAAAATAAGTCGCAGCAACCTAAGAACGCATCATTTATGATAAATGTTGTCGAAGCGTTATTCCCGACACATGCCTCCATTTCCTACTTATATTAAAGGTGCCTAAGGTATTAGGCAGTATGACACCGATTGACATCCATGGAGACGAATTTGCGTGAATATATAACTTATCAGAGACGTCTACCACAGTAAAAAGAGAGGAGAGAATTAAAAGCATCGCAATTTGGCAGCAACGGTGGTGAATTTCAGGCAAAGGACGGTGGACCTACCAACTGATTTCGGACATATGTACATTCGTGGATAGTAGACAACATGGGGACCTGCATTTCCACCTTACCCAAATACTCAGTGGGCATGGTTGCTTCAGAAGCTACCTATTCAAATATCGTCATGGCATTAGTCCATACTGTCTGACCTTTTCAGAGTGTATAGGAGACTCTGAAAACGTGTTCTTTTATTGCCATCGGTTTTCAAGTATGAGGGAAAAGCTCCCTTGGAGGTAATATCACGGTGGAAAATTTGACGGCACTTATGTGCGAGTCATCTGTAAGGTGGAAAGCTGTCAGCGGAGCGGCAAATCTAATTATAACAAGACTGGGACATTTAGAACAGACTAGGCGTCAGTCACTCCGACCAATAAAGGAGACTTAAATGTCTTCTTCTCTCCCATGAAATAATACTTTGTCCAGTGGTCCCGCGGGAGAGGCATGAGATGGGAGTAAGTTATGTTTAGCGGATTAAATATCCGAACTCCGGCTTTCGATGCTTCCTTCTACTATAAAAATACCACCGTCAAATACTGCATGGATTCCTGGGAGTTTTTCGCCAAATTCTCAACCAATACGTATTACCTCATTTAGCTCCGTGTGACTTCCGGCATTTCAGCAAACGACCGCTCCGAGGTAACCGTTTTGAGTAAACTAAAGTCATTAAACCTGAATCGCTGTGCGCATTGAAGGCTATTCCGGAAATTGACAAAAGCAACTGCTGCGAGGATTATAAAAACGTTTACACAAGTGTATTGGAAATAAGGCGGATTAATCAGGGGATGACATAAGATAAGACTGAAGAATAAATAAGGAATTTTAAATATACTCGTATGAACAAAGGCTTACTATTTTTTGCTCAATGTAATAATTTTCAAAGTAATGTAAATCGCAAATTACTTTCAAAGTACAAATATATAGCACACTACGTTCAGCTGATTATGATAATAATTATATGAGAAAAGTGAAGTAATACGAGTATATAGTACTTCCGGTAACATAAATTTGATTAGCTTCGCATTAATACTTCAATAATAATTTTACTGACAAGTAAGACGGGTTCCATGTATCTTTAATATTCCAGAAATATATTTAAATGGAATTAATTTCAATAAGTGATAGTTAATAACGGGTGATTTTTTTGAGGTTAGGATTTTCATGCAGTAGTATTTGACAGATCACGTGGGATGTCAGACATGGTGTCAAAGAGAAAGATGCTCAGTATGCTTTGACATTTCATCATGAATAGACTTACTAACGAGCAACGCTTGCAAATCATTGAATTTTATTACCAAAATCAGTGTTCGGTTCGAAATGTGTTTCGCGTCCGTGTCCGATGAGCGATGAGGCTCATTTCTGGTTGAATGGCTACGTAAATAAGCAAAATTGCCGCATTTGGGGTGAAGAGCAACCAGAAGCCGTTCAAGAACTGCCCATGCATCCCGAAAAATGCACTGTTTGGTGTGGTTTGTACGCTGGTGGAATCATTGGACCGTATTTTTTCAAAGATGCTGTTGGACGCAACGTTACGGTGAATGGCGATCGCTATCGTTCGATGCTAACAAACTTTTTGTTGCCAAAAATGGAAGAACTGAACTTGGTTGACATGTGGTTTCAACAAGATGGCGCTACATGCCACACAGCTCGCGATTCTATGGCCATTTTGAGGGAAAACTTCGGACAACAATTCATCTCAAGAAATGGACCCGTAAGTTGGCCACCAAGATCATGCGATTTAACGCCTTTAGACTATTTTTTGTGGGGCTACGTCAAGTCTAAAGTCTACAGAAATAAGCCAGCAACTATTCCAGCTTTGGAAGACAACATTTCCGAAGAAATTCGGGCTATTCCGGCCGAAATGCTCGAAAAAGTTGCCCAAAATTGGACTTTCCGAATGGACCACCTAAGACGCAGCCGCGGTCAACATTTAAATGAAATTATCTTCAAAAAGTAAATGTCATGAACCAATCTAACGTTTCAAATAAAGAACCGATGAGATTTTGCAAATTTTATGCGTTTTTTTTTTAAAAAAAGTTATCAAGCTCTTAAAAAATCACCCGTTAGTAATTGGTAAAAAGAATATTACGTTGAGGTTTCTTTTTTCTTGTGGTGCATTAGTGTTTCGTAGCAATTTTTATTTACTTTATTTTCTCTGTATTTATTTACAGGTTTTTGATTGCCGCTATGTCACCACAACCAGTGGTATGTTTGAAGCTATTTGCAATCACATTAAATATGCAACTAACAAAGGAAATCTCAGGTGAGCTGATTTAATAAAAGGATGTTATTATATTATTATCAGTGTTTTGTTTTGCTCGCATTTATTTTGATTCCTTACATTAAATCTAATTGTAATATAATGGAGTTGTAGTAGTAGTGCTTTTGCCGATTTTTTGTGGTTCGCAGAAATTTTGGATCTGACAAGATAAATGTTATTTTGAATGATTTGCGGTGGGCTTTAAAATAAGGTAAGAAACAACAAGTAACGAAGGGCTTAGTTCGGGTGTATGCATTTCCCTACAGCATTCCCTACAGCATTCCTTACTTTATATTAAACATAGCACATTGGCCGGTATTTGTAATATAAAATCACTTGGAATTTTTATACTCTTGCAACCAGTTCCTACAGAGTATTATAGTTTTGTTCACCCTACCGTTACCTAAAACTAAACGAGATAGATATAGCATTATATATGTATTCAAGGTGCTTTCCAAAGTAAACAGGACTTAAAAAAAAAAACAGAGCAAATGTTTTTTTCGGCAAAATCAATTTATTTATTTTTTCAAAATAGTCTCTATCAGCTTCAATACAGCTTTTTGCACGGTCCAAAAGCATGTCGAACGGGTGTTATAGCTCGTTGGCCGGTATAACCGGCAGTATGTCGGTGAAAGCCTTTGAATAGCCTCTACGTCTGCATAACGCTTTCCTGCCATGGGCAAATACATTTTCTCGAAAAGGAAGAAGTCGCAAGGTGCCATATCAGGTGAATACGGGATTCAAATATGATTTTTGGTAAAATAATTGGTCACAAGCGTCGATCGAATGTTGGATTCTGAGCAATTTTTGGTCGTCTTTCAATTTGTGCGGAGCAAACCGTGTACACACCTTGCGTAAAACCAAATGTTCGGTCAAAATAAGATAAATCGATGTTTTTGCGATGTTCAATTCCACTTCCGTGAATTTTAATGATGATTTCGGCTGATTTTCGATAAACTCACGCAGAGTTTCGATGGAATTTCCGGTGATTACGGATTTTGATTGGCCCACATGTTGATCGTCACGACCACTTTGAAAACGTTGGAACCACTCGTGTACTCTGCTACAGGATAGGAAATCATCGCAATAAATTTGTTTCATCAATTGAAATGTTTCAGAAAACGTTTTACCAATTTTAAAACAATTTAATGATGGCTCTGTGTCCGAATGAGCTTCCACACAGATAACACAAAAATACTGACACTTAAAACGCAATAACTTCACTTCCAATCAATGAAATTTCATGAAACACTGGAAAATCGATAAACACAGCAGATTCTAACGCACCAGTCGACATATAGATGGCGCCACCAGGGTGCGCTAGATTCAAAAAGTCCCGTTTACTTCTGACGCACTTTGTATATATGTATGTAAATGATAAGCATGACGAGAAAAGTTGGAATCCGGTTGACTGTCTATCTGTTCGTTCATGCAAGTTCATGGAGTAAAAATTGAGATATCTCGATGCAACTTGGTAAGTGCCATAACTAAGCATTAAATTAAAATATAAAGCTGGAATTTGGTACAGGGGATTACAGTAGCAAGGGGCACCTGTCGGCATAAAACTTTGCTTGAATAATGTCTTTAGTGTGTGCCACATTATGATCAAAATATGTTTAACCCCAATAAAAACTGTTCAAGCCCCTAGACGTCAAATATTTAGATCTCGTTACCTACACTTGACTTTTGATCGAAAAATCCTTCTTTTCAAAAGGTATGTCTGGATCGGACCTCTCCCTACACCCCATATACCTAACATGAAAATAGAAGAATTCACTTTTAGAGTCTCATAAAACGACGCGCATCTCGAATACTAATGAATATTTTGACGTGAAATTTAGCATAGATTTCACTAACAGTACTACTAACTTAGAGAAAACCCAATTCACATTTTCAAACCAAAGTACTCTTTGCTATTGCAATTCGTGAATGCATTTTTATATCCCAACTTAGTTCGGCACTCTAAGTGTAACCAACTTCAGACCGTTCACGCTGCTGTCGTACTGGAATCCGCTATTTATACATTTGCTGAATGACAGCTCAGAGTATTGTTCACAAGTGTACAAAAGCGTTTTACCAAACGCAAAAAAAAGTGATCAGCGATGGAATTCAAACGTAATAGTGTGATTGCTATATATTTAGATGAAAAATAACAGCCAGCAATTGTTCGTGAGCTCAAACACCTTAATGTGAATAAAGTTTTTGTTTATCGCACCATCACTCGATACAGTGATACTGGTAGCATCGCAAAACGCCATGGAGGTGGTCATCAAAAGACTGCAGCGTCACGTGAGATGGTTCGGAAAGTGAAGAAGCGACTTGAGCGAAATTCACAACTAAGTGCCAATGAAATGACTAAAGAACTGAAAATATCCGACCGCAGCATCCGACGCATATTGAAAAATGAGCTTAAGATCAAGCCTTACAAGTTCCAAAATGCCCATGATCTCACACCGAGGCAGCAACAAGTAAGACTCCGAAAGCAGTCAAATTCCGAACATTGTGTTTTCTGACGAAAACATTTTTCCTATTAACAATTGGTAAACTCTCAAAACGAGAGGGTTTATTTGACCGACTGTTGATACGAGAATCTAAGTCATCGGTTGGCCACCAGGAGGCAGCACCAGTCACAAATAATGGTTTGGGCCGCTGTCACCACAGATAGGCGCTCTCCAATTGTTTTATTCGAGCCTGGCGTCAAAGTAAATGCGACTTATTATCGGGAAAGTGTGCTGGAGGCTGCTTTGAAGCCGTGGGCAAACAAACATTTCCGTCGCAAACCATGGACGTTTCAACAAGACTCAGCACCGTCTCACAAAACGCGAGTGAACCAAGTGTGGCTGAAAAACAACGGTCCGAGCTTCATATCGACCACACAATGGCTCTCGGACTCACCAGATGCGAATTCAATAGAATGTTCTCTCTGAGTCATTTTGGAGAACAACATCCGAAGTAAAAAATACACCAGTCTCGGGATGCTGAAGAAAGCCATTGTCCGTGAGTGGGCCAAAATACCGGCAAGTCACATTGGGGCAGCTTTCGTTTCGTTTTTTGACCGTCTCAAGACTATAGTTAAGGCAAAAGGTGGTCATAAAGAGAAAACGAGAATTGCTCCTGAATTTATGATTATTTTCACACATTTTGTACTTTAAAATAAATAAAAATAATTTTCCGAACCGAATTTATGGCACACTTCGCATGCCGGAACCTGTAGGTATAGCAATTTATAGGCTAATGTTTAATGCGGTTTCACGCCGGGAAAGTGGTTCGATTACACCTATTTAAAAACTCATCTTCGCGATTAGATTAATGAACACGTGTACAAATGTCATTACGATTTTTCCAAATTTTTATCAAGTTACAGGATGTACTGACAGATATATGTATATTCACCCACCCGATCTTAAGCTGGTCTCGTCATCCTGATCATTTATATATACATAACCTTATACATAATCGATTAGTTTCAGGTGATACAAAACTAGTATACTATTGTAAGAGATTAAAATGTAGCCAAAGGGTTTTATAGCGGGATTCTGTAACCAGTCTCTAGTCTCTATTTGAGACATTTTGAGACAAAGTATTAATTTGATACTAGTTACTATTCACTAAACAGTCTCTAACGTTAGTCTCAAAATATTGAGACCTGGTAGTTAGCTAATCACAAAACTAAAAATAACTCTAGCTGCCATTTTCAATGTACTGAATAAAGATCATCATAGATATTAATCGATTGTCGTTTTTTTACATTTTGTAAGCAATTCAAACACGAAAAGGTTAAAAATAAATAAATTTTACATAAATTTCGTAAATATTATGAAACAAAGTCAACATATATTTTTATTTTTATTGATAATTATGTTTTTTGACTATGTTATAGAAAAGTTAATATTTGTTATCGACATATTTATTATCATTCAAGAGTAAAAACATCTCTGAATAATGAAATGTAATAGATTTTGAGACTGTCACTTACAGAATAGCAAAATCGTCTCAAGTCTCAAAAATTGTCTCTAACTCAAAATCTCAAATTTAGAGACTTGATACTGTCTCACGTTACAGAATCGCACGGTTAATTCATTGTTCGACGAAATGGTGAATGGATTGCAATGACATTTGATATCATATTAACTTATTCTGAATGTCATATATGTACTCACTTATTTGCTTTCCGTCAGCGAAAATTATACTTAAATCATTCTCAAATAAGATATACTCGTATGTATTTGATATTGATGAAAAAAGTCAAGCAAAGGATCGAAATTCATTATGTTTCGGCCAAAACAAATTTCATTTATATTGAGCGCCAAATGAATAATATAATACAGAACCGTGAAAATTTAATTTTATTAAAATACAATACATTTTGACAAACCTAAACAGTTTAAAGTCAGGTGGAACGTCCTTAATCATTATTTATTCTCTGTTGGGGAGGAAAAAATGATGGGCTGATTGCAATAATGTTTGATATTCTTCTATACTTATACCAACTGGGAGTTTGAAAGTTGTATATTAGGTGTGTGGGCTCCAAGGGATGTATTTAACCTATTTTATCTATGTATTTTTGGCAAATCCACATATTATTAACATGCTAATAATATGCACCCTAAGTTTCATTAAGGTACACTTTCCGCCAGCGGATATTCGAAAATCGCGATATTAATGGCGATTTTGCCAATTTTTCATTCGATTTAATTCATTTTGTATATCTCATACAGCTCATCGTTCCATCTTTTATGATATTCGCAGTGGCCAACGCGCAAAATACCATAAATCTTCCGCAAAACCTTTCTCTGAAAACTCGTAACGACGGCTCATCACACGTTATCATCGTCCAAGCCTCTGCGGCATATAGCAGGACGGGAATAATGAGTGACTTATACAGTTTGGTTTTTTTGTCGAGATATGACTTTACTTCTCAAGTACCTACTTAGTCCGAAGTAGCACCTGTGGGCAAGAGATATTCTGTGTTGGATTTCGAGGCTGACAGTGTTGGTGGTGTTTACACTGGTTCCCAAATATACGAAACTATCTACAACTTCAAAGATACTCGTATGACTGTCAACAGTGACGTGAGTGCCAAGTCGCGAGTGCGACGACTGTGAAAGGAGATATTTCGTCTTGCCCTCGTTCATTGCCAGACCCATCTGCTTTGCTTCCTTGTCCAGTCTGGATAAAGCAGAATTAACGGCGCGGTTATTGAGGCCAATGATGGCCTTCGTTCTGCAGCTTGAACTATTTTCTCCAAGAATAGATTTAACCCTATCTCAAACATCGTTTGGTATCCAACGACTCGGAGAGGTTCTTTCCGATCCTGACGGAGCTTTTGGTATTTCTCAACGTCAGTTCATACAGCCGTATAAAAGTGCACTTTCTATAATTGGGAAAAGGCAAAATTTTCACCATGTGGATTTAAATTAAGAGTTGTGAGTTTAAAAGCCA